>JASANF010002688.1:0-40243 GCA_030248245.1 Trissonchulus sp. WLG1_4 | reverse complement strand
ATCTATCTGTGCACTGTACATTACGTAGTTCCGTCTCTAAATTGAACTAAAAGTGTTAACTACGGGCTCATCATTCCATTACCTGGATTACCTAATTTCAGTCGAAATTTGAGAATGGATATTGGTGTAATGGGACTAAGTTAACTCAAATGCTAGCTGCTTAAATTCTATTTGAAACCAGACCTAACACTACCAGGGCCGGGGGACCAAGACTACCTATGTAAAACCTAAAAGATTTAACATTAAGGTGTGACGCACTTAGCATGCCTAAAATTACCAGATCAGCTAAGATAGTTTTTACATTGTAGCTGAATGACAAATGTAACGCACAAGCTGGAAGGCCTTTGTCTGGACAATCTGGCAGACCCATCCTGACTCCTTTCTGGGAATTTCCCCGTCACCACATGAATCGATGGCGTTGCTGATCCTGATGTAATTCGAGCGGTTTGTGCTAAAACAAAGTTTACAGGATGTACTAAAACAAAAATTTTGAACAAACGAAGATGAGCGTACCTACCTATGTAGTACAAGTACCTACCTACTTAAGGTATGTTGAATTGCTGAGGCTGTGATACAGCTTCTGCTTGAATTTTATTTAGGTATGTTTTTTTCCTATGGCTTTCTACCTACAGTAGTATGTACATAAGTTGCTGTTAGGTACTTAATTCCGAACATTCAAAACAGAAAAAGAGCGATAAGTGCTACTAGTGCTACTGCTACATATTTGCGTTGTGCTAATGTAGTCTGCGGGGTCCCTGTTCCTACTACATATGTAAGTATAAATCAACCCTTATCATACCCACCGATTGTCATGGTAACCGCACTGACAGCACTGTGGACATTCCGTTTCTTGATAGTCACAGTTCTGGCCAGAAATTGTTGTTGCCGCGTTGCCAGCTTCATGCGCTCGTTTTCCGAATGACAATGGTAGCAGAGGATTTGCAGGTAAAGCAAGCTAAATCAACGAGCTCGGGCTTCAGCGATTGTGGCCAGACAAAAAAGCATGGGGGAATGCCCACTGTGGCGTATGCGATGGTCACGAGACGGCCGAATTTGGTTTTGGGCACGATATGACCATAACCTGAAAATAGCCCATGTAAGGTTCGATTCATCTTTACAGCCGTATGTCCTTATGAGATAATCACACCACTAACAGTCATAAGTTCAGACTTGCGGAGCTGTATCATTCTAGTGAGTTTTCGTTATTTTTCGGGCTGAGCAAACGAACTGTTGTAAGCATCAATCGACCTTTAGTGATACAAATTGTTAATATTAGGGAGGGGGGGGGGGGTATATATATAACTCCATACCAATGGTGGTGAAAGCAGTGATGGAATAGAGAAGCGATCCAAGGAAGGTCCACTGGAAATTCAGATTCTGATCATCGCCATCGTATCCCTCCAGATTCACCGCATCCACCAGCTTCTGTTCGTATTCCCGCAGCAAGGCGTCCAGCACGTTCCAAAAATCTTGGCGTCGCCAAAGTTTTTGTTGTGGCTGTGTAGTCGCGCAGTTTGTTGACGATCTACCGGAAATATATATAACACTTGATGTTTGACAATAAGTCCATAAAGAAGAGGGCATTCCAGTGATTGTGATATCTATGTAAAGTTGATTACACAAAATTATTACTGAATTACTTAGGCTACATCATAAATGCTTTGTAAAGACCGTCCGGGAATGTCAAAGTTTTTACCCAAAATTGATTCGAAAAATTAAAAAATTAGAGAAAATGTTAATGTTTCAGACTAGTTTCTAATAATTTCGCTGAAACACTTGCCTGGACTGGGATTTATTTACAAAAGCTGTCCAACTTCAACACAGTTTCTGTTTAGCACACTTAAAATTGAACACGCGGCAGGTCACAAACACTACTTACTGCTGACACTTTAGTTCTCGAAATAGTAGTTGTTGACCTGTGAATTTATCAAAATTGATACATTATAGTATTCATAAGGAACATGCATACAATCATACATATTCTAAGTCTTCCTTCATATGTCCCTTGGATTCCATTTCCTTGGGTAGTTCGATTGCGCGAAAGGCAAAAGCCCCCAAGGCTGCGTAGCCCATCACCAGAAGACAGAGACCAACGTGCGAAAATATTAGGGCGAATGTTAGAAAACAGGGATGACAATTTAAACTGCGTTATTCAGTTTAGTTTAAATTAGCTTAACCGTTATTGGAATTGATTTATAGAGCTAGGATTGAGTTAAAATGCTGTTTTACTGTGTTTGTCGGTTTAATAATTCTCCTGAAATGCTAAACATGTGTATTAATGTGAAAAATGCAAATAAAACATAGAATTTTAATCAAATTACGATTCATTATGGGGTAAATTATTGATCCAAAAAAGCTGCGTTTTTCACAAAAAAGTGAGACACTAAAATGGAAACAATTTAAAAGTCTACGTTACCTTTCTCAGCAGCCAAAAGCCGAAACTGCGGCCATATTTGCAGAGGGTACTTTTGGCACTAAAACGGTCCGAATAAGAATCCATCCTGTAATCTTTAATGATCGTAAAGGGAAGGCCGCCTCAAAGGGGGACTTAGTGAGACGGAGACTAAGACATATTTGAGAGGCCACTATTAAGCCAGAAAGAGTTCTAATAAAGAGTCACTTAATGGATCTTGATTGCGTGTTTGCATGTCTATTCAGACACTCATTATGTCATAGTATTGTTCAACACTGGCCCGCCCAAAATAGCTGGGCCTGCCCAAGTAGTTACATATTTTTCAGCTCCCACATACAGAGGGAGTAGCACTTATGATTGTCTCTCAAGTCTGAGTCTGAAGATTCTCAGACAGTATGGCTGCGATTAAGAGATGTTATTATTTTGTGACTTTTGAATTCAATAAGAATTTAAACGCAATGCAAGACTATTAGCAAGAGTACATAATAGGAAGAGTATGACACTGGCGCCCTTTTGGGAGGGAGCAAGCGGCCTTTTTTGCGGGGCGTTGAGGGTGGCCTTCTACGGGTTTGCCGCGGGTCCCCTTAGGGGAACCCCCGTAGTCTCCTGTGTGCGGCCCTCTCGGGTGGGTCCCCCTCCTCTCCTGACCGCGTCCCCTCACCCCAGGGCGACGCCTCATTTCGAGGAGGTGCCAGTGTGTCTCCGGGTACCCCCCCCTCCCCCCCCCCCCCCCGTCCTCTGCCCCGTGTTTCCCTTGGGTTGCCCCCAAGTTCAGAACTCCTTCTAAGGTCCTTGCAAGTGTGGTGGGGTGGGGGGCGCCCCCTAAACAGAGGACGGTGTGAGTGTGGGGGGTACCCCTCCGGTTGGCCCCGGGGCCTCCCGGTGGGGGGGGCCCCCCCTCTGGGGCGTGGGGGTGTTGTTGGGGGGGGGGTTGGTTGGTGCCCCTGGTTGTGGGGGGGTTTCGCCTCGGGGGGGGTCCGCTGTTTGGTCCCCCCCCCTTTTGTTTGGGGGGGGGGGTCCCTGTGCTGTCTTGTTGTCTTGTGGGGGGGTGCCCCCCCCCCTCTGGCGGTATTGGGGGGGTCCCCTGTTGGCGGGGTCTTCTTGGGGGGGTCCCCCAAAACCGTACATAAACGGGCTATTTCGCGCTGCGCATTGGACGCACGCCCGTAGGCATAATAGGAAGAGTGTCATACTCTTCCTATTATGTACTCTTGCTATTAGTTATGAAAATTTTATAATCCGTATCCAAAAGTTAATTTAGTGAATTATGTATTATTCAACTGATGTAACTTCGGTCGTTTATTAGCACAGGAAATCGAAGTGAAGGAGGTATGTAGCATACTAAATTTATTTACTTTTTGCTTACGTTGCGCGGCACATAGATTAGGGTCGAAACTCGAGACTAGGTAGAATGTTTTAGTAAGGGACTGTGGGTAGCCGGGAGTCCGGGACTGCTTGTTGAATACATTTGCACTAGTTCCTGTATCAAACCTCTAGCGTGCAAGGTAAGTTATGCTTAGATGAATAAGCATTTCAACCCTTAAGCGTTGGCTTTTGTAGAGTGGCCGTAGACAAGGACTCCGTACGCGCCACCCTTCAGCGATGAAAACGTCTTAATCGGCCACTAGAATATACGCTGCTGATCAAGTCAGCGACTGATGAATGGCCTTTTTGAAGATGGTTGGTAGTATTTTTGCCCTGGGGTGGAAAACGTGTATTTAGTTTTCATAAATGCTACAAGTGATGTGGATGAACTCAATTCGATCCGACTGCTTGAATGATTATCTGATCCGACTCAAGACCAAATCGTTAAATAGACATTATTACGCCGATTCGATCCACATTCAACATCACTGTTTCCTATGCTGATTTGCCGAACTTAGAAAAATCCACAATGTCACCAGGCCATTGAAAGTAGCTTAAATATTGCTCTAGTTAATATTTTTGTACAGATAGAGCATTTCAGTAAACAACTATACAGCTACCATACAGCTGTGTTTATAATGCTACTAGATTAGATTTTCTTATGAACTTAAGAAAACTTAGAGCTGGAGAACTTTAACTTAAAACTAAATTCGTAACTTGATTTTACACGCGGAAAACATAATTAAATGAACACGAACGCAAATGAAACGAGAAGATTTATCACAGAAAAATGACAATCTTACAATAAAATTGCGACATGCATAATCAAACAAACAAGATACCGCATCAGATAACAGCGAACAAAGGCACACACCTGAATTTACCAATCATTTTGTGTAAGTTTCTATGTATCCGCATCCCATCTTCTAATAACTGAAGCAGGGTTCGTTTCACAACAGATTTAAAAAAAAAACATCACGAATATTTTAGGTTTTAAAAAACCAGTGTGCAAAGCAGGTTTGAAGTTTGATCGGATTCAAGTTATAATCCATGTTCAGTCACTAAACATTACCTACTCAATTTTATTTATTTTAAATAATTCATATAAAGCTAAAAGTTCTATAAAATTACGATTATGTATACCATAATTATATTAATATAATATTATGATTGTCACGTGATACGTCATAGTTATTAGTTAACAATAAAATATTTACAATATTAAAACTATGTAAAATACTGGAGGGCGGAATGAAGCATAAAATACACAATCAAATGTAAAAGCAATAAGTTCGTTCGAAATTATTAATTTCTTATTAACATTGCCGGGTAAACTGTACAAATCTGAACGACCGAAAATATGCAAATATGAAAGGACTGTACATCCCCCATAATAAGAGTGCAGTAATAACCAGGCTTGAAGAAATTTATCTAAAGCGCCTATCATTTTGCAGTACTTATAGGACAACTTTAGAGGTATAAAATAACCTTATTCGTTGGAAAATTTAAGTTAGTTCGTGCGCTTAAGTATAGAAAACATACATGAAATATACACACACTCATTAAAACGGTATAACTGTACAATAAAACAAAAGATCGCATGATAACGAACAGAATACTGAAATGACTAAGCTAAAACGATAAACTCTGATAAAACATTCTCGGCCCGTTTTTTTAATTAACAGAAGTCATCGGGTTGAATTTTTAATTTCGTAGAACTACAGTATGACTTCGTCGAATTAAAAAACGGGTCCTGGTCAACAAAAATACAACACTACAAAATTTATCAGTATTTAACAAAATGAGCAATGTATTTTCATAGCCTCCAATCCAAACCTAAAGTACTGTCCGATTTTCCTAAATACTGAACACTTTTGCTGAGAAAACATGATTTTATGTTAAAATGCTGCGATTTGTCCTACAAAAATTGCCTAAAGAAATTTTGGTACTATACTATATAAACTGAAATAACTATTTTTGCATAACTAACATGACATTTTACATTTTACAATTCACAATAAAAATAGATAAAGCTGTCAATCGTGAAAAAACAGACACGAAAGCTATATTATTTAAAATCAAAATAGATAATTTAGTTAATAAAACAATTTACAGTCTGTTACATATTATCAAGTACTGTTACACAAAAAAATTAATATGACTAAAGAAGTACTAAGTTTAAGTGAGAAACTACTTCTTAAGTTTCAAGTCGCGTGAATGAAACTGCAATCACACAATTTTAGCATCCCCGTAAAACTACTAACTGATAAAAATTGTTAAATGGCATAGCATTCAGACTGCATAATTATTCACAAAATACGTCGTTTTGATTTAATTGTTAAAAATTAATAATAATAAAATAAATAACAAACAGATATTAGAAAACATACATTTAGTTTTTGATTGATAAAAACTTTTGATTAGATTAGTGATAATTTAATGAGCATAAAAACAAAAATCAAAAGTAAAAAGTATTGAGTAAACTTGATTGTAATTTTTATAAACCAATCATTGCACGGAAAACAAAACAAGTGATATGAAAATAATTAAAACTACATCTGCGACTTCAACACAAATGAGATCCATAACAGGGTCAGTATTTAATGAAAATCTTATTGTGAAAATATACTGTTATGTGCTCTCACAGTGGAATTCAAATTAATAGCTTATGAGTACCAGATGAGAACAAAATTAGACATTCAGAAACAAAATTGCACGAAATTTCAGCAAGAAAATAATTCTATGATAAAAATAGCCAAACGGGCTGAAATATTTAAATTAAAATTAGTTTGCTAATTAATTCATTCATTAAAGTTCACGACACGATGTCATGAATTAAACGGCAAAAGAATGTTTAATAAAATCCGTTGAAAGCATATTAAAAATGGGCCGTTAGTCAGTCATTAGCTACTGTCAATGAATTCCACATACTTTCAATAACACAATTTTACACCAAAATATTACAGCATATTATAGCAAGTGATAGTTGATCAGACAAAAAATCCTGAATCTTGCTGAGAGGAGCTTCTGGACGTCGAGCTACTGCCGCTATTATGGGGATGAGGGTGGGGGTGGGAAGGGTCGCCCGCTGCCCCATACTGCACTCGGACATGTTTCAGGCTCTGCAGGATTGCCTGTTGGTGTGCAGTCAGTGAAATACCCATAGCAGTCAGATCATTGATGGACAGGCGTAGGCAGGCTTTCAGGGTTTTCAGGCCAGCTTGTCGGAAGGCGGAGCCATATTGGGGCAGACTAAGCCAATCCAGCCAATCAGAGACGCTGGTGGTGGGTGAGAGGTGGGGCGGGGTCACTCTGGGAGGGGGGGCGCGGTGAAGGGAGGCGAACTCGTTCCCAGCATGATGAGAGCCCAGCGTGGGAAAATCCCCTGGCCCCGTGGGAAAATCTGTGGCTCCCACGGCGCCGGCACGACTGTGGTGGGTGTAGGGGGCGCCCAGAGAGGCATTGGAATGACTAGTGGGAATCAGATGTGGGGCGGGTCGGCTGTGGTGAAACGCAGTGTGGGAATGGGGCGGACGGCCGTTGCCATGACGACTGGGCAGTGTTCTGAAAATAAAATGAAGTTACAGTAAGAAAAGTGTGTTAATTTCAAAGTTTCAACATATAAATTAATTTGCATAATGAAAAAATTGAACAACTGTTAAAATGAAGTCGAATTAATGAATCGTTCTCAAATATAAAAAAAACAAACTGAATTTATTAACAGTAAATTTTTTCGCAAAAACATGCTATTGCGGGCTTGAACAGTAATCCAGGTATTAAAATTCAAGTATTCCAACCCACCGAATGGCATTGGAATGGGCCTCAATGGGGTGGGCTGTGGCCAGGACAGCGAGAAGCTCATGGTTGCGCAGAAACTCGTCAAAGCGTTTGAGAATGGCCGAGAAGGTGGGTCGCCTTGTGCGCTCGCGTTCCCAGCACTGCATCATCAGCTCGTAGACCACGCGGGGACAGCCCTGAACACAAAACACTTATGAAATAAAAAAATCACACCGAATTCATTATCTCACTATATTCACTATAGAATATTGAATAATATTACTATATTGAATTTACTATATTGGTACCAAACATGTGCTAGTAGCTATCACGGTTTGCTCACACTCGATTTTTTCCGGTATTTTTGCCGGTGACCGGATTTAGACTGGAACTAACCACGGGAAAGCATTCCTTTCGCAAAGAGCTTTCTGTTGACAATGGGTTTATGGATTATCTCTTCCGGTTCAGTCAAAATAAAACTCCCCCTTCAGGGTACAACATTTTTTGGCCAGACTTTTAAGTTGATATCACAGCTTTCGGTATGTTTTCACGGTCATATAAATAGATTATCAACTACGCCCAATTTGAAAAATATACGTTAAAGTGTTAAGTTATAGAAATTCATCTCGTTTAAATTTGAAACCAATAATTATTAAAATTAATTCAGATTAATATGTCTACTCCTGCCTTCTCTCAGGGCCTATTCGTTTACCGGATTAAAGGATTAATTAGAATCGGACTAAACTGTTTAAAAATTATCCTTAAAAATGCCATTCCAAAACCCCCGGATTAAACGGACTTAACTTTTAGTGCGCTGCTTTTAAATCAAACTAAACCGACATAACTATGCACGCTAATGTTAAGCGTGAATGTTAAATCCGTTTTATAGTCCAGTGGTAGTTTTGGAATGGGGTCAGACTAAATTGAGCCGCTGACTAATTTTAACTGTTTTAGTCCGTTTAGTCCGATTTGTCATTCCAAAACCTGTCACCTCGGAGTCTCGGACTAAAATAAGTCCAGTCCGTTTAATCCGGTATAGGACTAGGCCCTCAGTGTTCATCATTTCTCGATTCAGTTTCTACTTCATATTATACTGACCATGGGCGGCGGGAGTCTATATCCATCGTTGACGGACTGAATGACATCCTGGTTGGACCAGTCGTAGTAGGGCCGATCGCCCCAGGACATCACCTCCCACATCACCACGCCGTACGACCACACATCGCTGGAAGACGTGTACTTCCGGAAGGCGATGGCCTCGGGCGCCGTCCAGCGCACCGGGATCTTGCCGCCCTGAAAAAAGTCACCTCGGTTAGACTTAAAACATTAAAAAAAAACTGAGGGCCAATTCCTAAACTGGATTAAACGGATTAGATTTAAATTTGTTTTGCCAATAACTCATGACGCCGCTTATTAATTTATTCGAAATTTGCGTGAGAAATTATTTGTAGCACCTCCCGCTTGGCTTGTACACACAAATTTATAAGTCTACCTCAACATCCAGGTAAGTTATTAGCCAAACAAATTTTTATCTAATCCGTTTAATCCATTTTAAGAATTGGCCCTGAGTAAAAACGACATTCCCAGTCCTATGTAGTTTTCGTAACTACTCTATTCTACCATTGGAACTGGAATGTGATTCTAAAGTCTGATCAAAAATTGCTGAACCCTAAATCTCAGACAAAACAGGTGGCATGACAACTCAACTCAAACTGCCGCACTCGTAATGCTGGAAAACCGCTCTTTTCAAAATAGCATCACGCGTAGGTAGGTACAGCAATTTTTGGTCAGACTTCACTAATTGCGCAAGAGTTCACTATCCTCATTGCACGATACGCTTGAATCAAACTAACAGTGTACTTGTTTTCTCACCGTTCTATTTTCTCGCCAATACCAACACTGCAGGAAGAAATTAAAACAATACTGTAAAGTTATTCAAGCCGATCTGCTATAAAATCACATTTGTATGAATTTGTATTTACAATTATATGTTAATTCACAAGTTTTTTAAAAGTAAAAATATAGAACTTGTATCAATGATTGAAAATTGGCAGACAGTTTCTGAAATTAATGTACCTTCGTGGTGTAGGCTTGTTCCACCGATCCTTCGGTGATCCTCGACAGACCGAAGTCAGCAATCTTGCAGTTCAGCAGGGCGTCCACCAAAACATTGCGAGCAGCCAAATCCTGAAGGAACCAAACAAGATATTAGTCAAAAAGTATGACAAAGAATCCAGTCTATAGTGTGTGCCATAAAAAAAGTGGCTCTTAAGGTAGCGCTCCGAATAACTGACTTTGGGCAGTAAAAGTTTTCAGTCACGTTTTCAAGTCTTTGTTCTTGAAGAAAGGTTGTTCAGCAGTGAATTAGCTTTCGTTTGATATACATAACATGTAGTTTTGTTGAAATTAATTTTTTGACCTGAATTTTGATATGGCAAAATCTTCAAATCGATTTTCCAAAAAATTGTATATGGCTTTTGTTACTTTTGATAACGGTTTCCCGCAGATAATAGGTGACTACAACTTTTTAAAAAGTCGTTTGTGTAGGCAAACATTTGTAAAAAAATTTTCAAATTACGTTGAGCGATATTGACAAAAATGCACTATTTTTCAAGCTAATTTTTCGTTAGCTACTTTCTGGCTTCTCCAACTTTTCTCAATGGTTATTTGCATTAAAAAATACGCTCTATTTTTTGACACTGTCGTTTGTGTGGGCAAACCTCAGATTTTTCTGATCGGCAATAGCCTTTTTTGAATCGTGATAGCTCTCCTCCATGTCGTTTTTTCATTGTGAAATTTGACTTAAAGTTAGAAAATAAGTAGATTCAGGTGTACCTTCTTCGAAAATGTTGATTTCTGTTTTTGGTGAAATTCTGCAGCGATTTCAAGTTGACCAATTTTAGAAAAACTAGTGTGTTTTGAGCCAAAACAATTGGATTAAAATTATAAGAAAAGATACACCTCGGCAACATAATTACCTACAGTTTAAGCTATAGATCGTAAAATTTGAACAAAGTTTCGCTCAGTTATGCCGTTTGAAAAATTATGCGCATTTAGCGAAAATAGAAATTTTCAATCGGTGATAAAAAATCAGAACAAGGCAGCAGGCACGTGAAACTCACTCAGAAACAGAGCTTTGTAACAGGCTTCAATATATTTAAACGAAATTCATTCTAGCTAGAACCTACGTCGACTTATAAGATAATAAAGTTATTGAAGTTATTCGGAGCGCCACCGTAAACAAAGGTTTAATTTTTGACAGATGTGCCCTGACATGGCCTACTTTTTTTAAAGACGACACAATGTAAATTATAAAGAGTTGGTTTGTGAGCGCAAAAATATTAATATCTGTATCCCAAAATATTAAATTAAGAGTCAACGAAATCATTCAAAGACAATTTTAACAATAATCATCATAAAAACGAGCAAAAAAATATAGTACTGATTTTGTTTTACTGACCTAAAACCGATACTGTTTTCAAAGTCTGCGTTTCTGACTGTACTACGAATCATTTCATAAAGTCCAAATTAGTATAATTGGACTAAACTTCAATGAATACCCCGTTCATCGAAGTTTAGGAAGCTCACCCGATGCACATATCCAATCTCAGAGAAATAGGTCATGCCACAGGCCACCCCACGAAGCATTCGAAGCAAGTCAATACAGCCCAGTTTGCCTTCGTTTGCCTGAAACATTCAAACATTATGTATTACGTAATAAACTATAAATGTACTAATTCGCTAAATAAAAATATTTATAACTAAGATTTTTCTTAATATAAAACCCGCTTAGAAAGTAGATTAAAACAAAGTTTGGACAACTTTCATACTTGTTTATGAAATTTGGTAGGTAAACTTAAACACATCGCTGTAATTTTTTTTATGAAGTTGCAATATTCCTATGACGACCTCTTGAGCATTTAAAACGTAAATCTTCGTTTTTACAGCTTGAGAACAAAAAATACTGCCGACATAAAATATCCCACAAAATCCTGCTCATACTCTTTCTTTATATCTATATGACACACACCACGATTATTATTTATCAAAATGAGTCACATTTTATCAGCCATCAAAACAATCAACGATACAAACCAATCCAAACCCTCACTCTCAAAAACGAATCCAGCGACCGATTAGACATATACTCCGTCAAAATCATGACAGGTTCGGCAGTGGTCACAACGCCGCGGAGACTGATCACGTTCGGGTGCGAAAACTGGCCCATAATCGAGGCTTCAATCAGAAAATTGGCCTTTTCCTGCTCCGTACAGTCGGATTTCAGCGTTTTTATGGCGACTATTTCTTCAGGCCGATTGGGAATACGCAATTTTCCTTTGCAGACCTCGCCAAATTCCCCTGAAAATATAAGAACGTTGCCAAAGAAACTCAATGAAGTTGCCATCAAAACAGATCTTATTCTCAACGTGTGTATGTCCGTATCATACGAGTTTCAGCGAGATAAGGAGATACGCACCATCTTATTCAGAAACAGCTTGTCTGAGTAAGTCAGAACTCGTCTGATTCTATTCAGACACTTACATGGTCGCTATAAAAAAAGCGTTTCAAAACAAGTTTTTACGGCTGAGGGTCAAAAAAGAATCAGTATTGAGCAATAAAGTTCAGAAATTCAAAATTTAAGTTCAGCAATTTAAATAGTTAAATTAGTTCAAAAAACAAAATCGTTTACCAGCTCCAATAATATCATCAATACAGACAAATTCTGGCGGTATTTCGTTGGCAAATTCTTTGATGGCATTATTTGGATTTTCATAAGTCCACGGATCAACGTAGTTCTTTTTGCCACAATAATTGCCCACGCCTTCAAGTAAAGGCGAAGATACTGAAAAATATTTAATTTTTTAAATTAAGTTAAATTCTTGAAAAAGTCACTTATGCATGAACTCTATTTTTTTAAAAGTGTACGATTTGCATACTTTACATAATAGTCCCAAAAGACATGGTTTTGAATGAAAATTGAACATTAAACTTATTCTGTACTAAAACACTACTATAAGACAACACTATTAACTTTGCTGAAACCACAAAGCTTACACAAAAGCAGCAAAATGCCAAAATGCTAAATATTTCCATTTACAGTAAGCTGAAACGACAGACAATGTGATCAAGTTATTACGGATTTTTACTTTTTACACTGTATTGGATTAATCAGGTTAAAGAATTAAGCAGAACAATGTTAAAATATAAAAAAACAGCCACCATACTGTCTATCGCATTACATGCAAATTACGGAAGGTCAGTCGTCACTCGTCAGTAGAAATTGAAGCTGATCACTAAACGTGAATCCATGTTTAAGTCTACAAGAGTATTTAAGTTCAGCAGGTTGCTTGAACTCTTCCTTTTCAATCTAACAGTTAAAAAATGGTCAAACGCAGACCAAAGTAGGTTCTTGAAAAATAAAAAAAATTACTTCATGCATACTTCGGTTATCCAATCAACTTTATGAACAAGCAAAAAGTCTCTCTCACTACATTAGTGTCATACTTTCTCTATTATGTACTCTTGATATTTCAGAGTAATGAAATACTGACCACCCGGCACTTAAGCGCACTGCACAGGATACAAGACATGGCACCCAAGATTGCGTTAGTAGAAAAGAGATAGAGGTCAAAAGGTCAAGGAGTAAGCCAACTTACGTCTGCCGGGCACCCGGGCAACGGGCGGACAAGGAGAAGCAATAAAACTGTCAGGGGACAAATTGTCTAAAAAAATTAAAAAAAATAATTCACAAATAAAAATATGTGACAGGAAATATAAAGGTTGCAACTAGCGAATGATACAATATAAGCTGTAGAGCAACAACAGTGCCGCCATGTTGCAGTAAGTTTTTAGTCACTTTATCAGCCAGTGCAAAAAGTCATGAACTCACTCACAACCAAAAAGATGATTTTTTACTTATTCATTAAGAAATACTTTTTTGAAGTAAATGGTTTGTTACATATCAATTTTATTAATTTAGAATACAGTTCCAAAAAATGCAGCTTAGCTACAGCAAGCACATCTGCGTGAGAAAGTATATAACTGATACTGATAGTAGCACAAACAAGGGAAATTGAAGAGTCGACTCATACTTGTACGTGTACGTGTACCCATACAGCTGAAAAAATCACACCTCTATCTACACATCTTGATCTATTAGCATTTTTAGCTTCTTTGTTTATTTCAATACTCAACACTGTTTCAAACAAAAAACTGTAAGTTTGAATCGACCCTGACTTATAATCACTTGTCATGAAACAAGCCAGAGAATTTAAAAGCCCTCAAAGCAGATAAATGATTAGTTTTTTTGACACTTTTGGTAATCAATTAAATATAACTGTAAACATTTAAGAATCGGATAACTAATTAAGTAAAAGTCTCGAAACTAAAACTTGAATTTTGGTTCTTCGATTAAATTTAAAATAAGCAATAATCGATAACAAGAAGTAGAAACTGTGACAGACATAGCACGCCAGTAGAAGAGCAATTTTACACAATCCTCGTTCAAACGAATTTTACACACTAAATGTACAGTACACAAATTTTACACAAAATCGATTCAGAAAAATCACAGTTAGAACGAATAAATTTGTGACAAATGACAAACAAACTTGACTTGAACGTCAACTTTCCCAAATGCCAAAATGCTCAGACTAACTTTTACAAGAGCACAAAGCCATACGCACTGAACACCAAATAGAACATTGAATGAAAAATGCCAACAATTAAGTAGCAACTGGACAGTAAGCCGTGATACGGACAAACCAGTCATTCGCGATAGAAAATCAAAGGCCATAGCTTTACCGGAAAAAAGTGTGACTGAACACATTTTAGTCCGAAGGTTAGGAATACGGCGTTTAACTTCGACTCGAGTTTATTAGAAAGTCAAGAAATTGCATTTGTATAATTTTCTACTCGTTCACTGCGGTGAGACAAAAACAAGCTCAGACTGAAAACCACTTACTATCCGGTAAAGAAATGCTCCTCAAGAGTAGAGTGGTATCCACAAACGCAAAACAAATGACTAAGCTTAAAGCTTATTCATACTTAACTAACTATATCAACCTTAAAATATTCCAAAAAAAAGTTTATCAGACTAAGGAAATTTGGAATAAATAATAATATATTAATGGTGAAAACGAAAATCAATATTCAACCTAAGAATTCACTATCAAGACAACAAAATTTAAAATCCAGCTATTTAATTTACAAATCGTGTTGGTGGTCGGATCCACAAACCGATACCTCAAAAAGCCATTCCATTCGATATCTAAAAAATGACGCATAATAATATCTTTATTATAATACCATTTATTAATTCATTATACATTATTGGTAATACCTTTGTGACTACCACCCAAATGCACGGTCAATATGGACAACGCAAACAGCACAGTCAGAAACCCCTTACGGACGTTCATACCTGACTTATACGAATCCAACACGTCCAAGTCGGACTGCTGTCGTTTCTCGCAGGCGGGCGAGGCGTGACAATAGTGGCAGTAGACGGCCAGGATAATGCAGCCCAGCACTATGATCACCGCTATGGCTATCACCACCCAAAGAGTGCTGGATTTGGCTAAAATAAAGATAACATGAGTTTGCATCAAGAGTACAGACGGAAGATATACGGGCACGCCCACTGAAGCAACTGACAAGCTCGGTTATTTTGTAAACTAGGTAGTTCTTTCTTAATAAGCAAATCCAGCTTTATTTTTAATCGCCAAGTCGTCAAGCTTGAAGTCAAAATCACCGCCAATTATCACGTAATTAACTTACCGTTTATCAATTATTAATGTTAACACTATGCTTCACTAATGTGGATTTTTGCGTGAGAAGCAAGCTTCAGCTTGAATAGCCACACTTTTACGTACGTATATACCAAACCTGTAAGCCTACCTACGCACTTTCACTTATCCTTAGTTAACAATTTGATAAACGGAAAAGTTGTCCAATTTTAGTTGTCAACTGATTTTTGAATCCCTAAACTTCAATGGTTCCTATCACCGTACCAATGCCAAATTATACACACTAAGTAACTAAACTAAAATCCACAGCCTACATAACTTGTACGCCCTTAATTCCAGCTAAACTCAAAACAAACTTAGTACATACCTCCCCTAAAACATGCTCTAAATAATAAATACCATGTTGTCTAAACTAAAGTAGTCAACTTTAGTTAACGTTGGAGAAAGTTTACGCTAGGATTAGTTTAGTTGGACAAAAACAAGTTACCTGCAGGCAGCGTTTTTGTCCAACTGATTTGACTCCAGGCACCGTAACCGACAGACTTGATTAAAGCTTTAACCTGAAATGAAAAAAAACATTTGTCACCAATTACGTACTCTTGATAGCACCAACTACAGTGTTACTCAGACTAGCTTCTGCTTTCACGCACTCAGAAGCAAGAGTACAGCTTACTTGTCTTTTAGCACTCAGCCACATTGTATTTTTAAACACCTTTCAAATGTCAATAATAAGTACGGTCTAAGACACAAAAATGTCGGATCAACACCCGTTAACGCAAAATGCTATCTAAACTGTCAGTGGTTATCTAGAGTAGGTTCCCTAATTTCATTCATAGTTTCCGTTCAGCCGGCGAAATAATCAAAAAAATCACGTCTCTAATTACTCTTGATGTTACTGCGTTCGCTAGCTGAACGGACATGGTTCACAAAAATGAAAAAACCTTTCAAAATCTTCAAAATTTCTACCTGAAATCCATATTCAGTATTAGGCGACAAATCCTTGAGTTCCAGCTTGGCCTGAGTGGTTTTCATTTCCGACGAGTTCAGGGCGTGATGGGTGGGCCCCTTCACGAAATACTTGACCACATAATAGTCCAGCATATTCTGCTCAGCTATATCACTGTTGGTGATCACGTGATCTGTCCCCTGTTCCGGCGACCCCCGAGAAGTGTAGGGCAAGAGCGGGGGATCCCAGACAACCTGGAGACTGTCTGAGGTGACCGTGGGAAAATGCAGATTGCTGATCATATAGGGCACTGAAAAAAACAACAAATCGTTAGCTTACCAGTTATATACATTTTGAGACAGAAAATTGAGATAATTACAGACAGGTATGCATACACGATAACTATGGTCTCTGAACTTCATACATATATAATAAAAAGTCTAGCTACAAAAAGAGTTGTAATGAAACAAATTCCAAGGCTCCTATGAGTCAGATATTGAGACAGTTAAAATAAAACCAGATATGGAATCAGAATAGTAAAACGATCCGTCCTGCGATCTACATATAAATTTCATGCTTATTCCATCGCAAAATTTAACACAACAAAACTTATACAGTTTTATAAAACAACAGAAAATTCTCATAATAGACCAGAACACGACAAACAATTAATGCAAATAATACGCCAGACTAAATATACCTAAACTCTCAGTTTGAACTTCAATCACGGCATATTGCTTTAGATCGGTAAAAGAGGAGACGGCATTTTCGGCAAAAATGTGCACCATATAAGTGCTGGAGGGTTTAAGGCCGGTCAGTTTGACCCAGGTGAGGTTCAGGGGGTGGGTGTTGGGGGGATGGAATCGAGTTCCGGGGGGGCACTCTTGGCACTCGATGCGGTAGACCAAATCCCGGCGACCCCCCAGATTGGCGGGGATCGTCCAGGAAATATTGGCACTCTCCTGATCCACAAATTCGATTTTGGGATACCGCGGTCTGGACGGAGGCTCTGAAAATAAAAAATAAAGGAGTGTTTTTAAATTATTGGTCAAAAAACAGTGACGATGAAATTGATTAGGCAATTTAAAAAAACCTGCAGAAGATCAGTATAAACTTTTTACCAGTGACCATTGTTCAATCTTATTTTTCACTTGAAAAATATTTTTAAACTTCAGGGCGAGAAAGCTGTGGTACTATGAAAAATTACTAATCTCCGGTGAACACTTCAACTTAATTGGTCTGTTTTCGGTCTTATTCTTTAAAGCCTAGAAAAGTTCAACAGATAAGTAGCCTAATATTAATTAAACCAGATATACATATCATCGTCAAACAAAATGTAAAAATCAAAATTTACGGGAGCAAGCCACAGTTTTAGGTTCATTCTGGTTACGAAAATAGCCATCATTGCATCGGCACTCGGGGGCACCTTCGGCAGTGGAAGTGCTGTGCTCGGGACAAGGTAGGCACGGAGTTTCACCAGGCGACGGTTTGTACTCTCCCACTTTGCAGGCTGAAACAAAGAAACGGACACTAAGTAGTGTTGGTTCGGATCCTACTTAACAAGCTGATTTTTTTATTTTCCTTTTTACGTACAGTTTACATGGAATTCGACCATATAGCATGTTCAGAACATATCAGGATTAGCCTGTAATTTTTGTTAAAAATTCTTTGATTCCGTAATTCTTTGAAGTAGTTTCTTCATTATGTTTATCACCTATAACTTTAATTTTTAATTTTCTATTTTCATTTCTG
The DNA here is from genome assembly GCA_030248245.1 of Trissonchulus sp. WLG1_4. Classification (NCBI taxonomy): domain Eukaryota; kingdom Metazoa; phylum Nematoda; class Enoplea; order Enoplida; family Ironidae; genus Trissonchulus; species Trissonchulus sp. WLG1_4. Next base: position 22,242 of record JASANF010002688.1, on the reverse strand, counting down.
CAGCTTCTGTTTACGTAAAGTTGTGAAGCATAAAAGAACAAAAAACAATTTGAAAAAAGTTGGCGAACACTAGGAAATTGTATATATACGTATGTACATAAATTTTGCTTATATGTTCTTTCGTCAGTCTATCATAACTTTATAGCTATAATTTTAGCTTAGAAGCAAGGCAAAAGTTAGACCTACATAGTACATAAATATGATAGATTAATGGGGTAAAAATTGGCCTCACGACATAATGTATTTATAGTGACAATTTAAGGTCTGCACTTTTTACAACAGTCAGGGGGAGTTTCCCAAAGTTGTCTGATAAAATATCATTTTAATTTTTTACATCGTTATGACAGCTAAGTGATTAACCTCGCCAGAAAGAATATATACAAACGAATGTTTTTAGGATCAGTGTATGCGAAAATCCAAGATGACACTTGACACAGACCTTCGTACGAGAAAAATCCACCTTCTAAGGCACAGACCTCAGTATCGTAATATCTGGGACGCGGCACGCGGACACTTGACTATATAAATAAAAGTGGCTTAGTCAATACATTAGAATCAATCTTCCACTGATTACCAATTTTAATCCCTTTTATCTACCGAGGCGTTACCCCCTTTCACTCTTATTATCACTGGTGCAGACAGATACCCCAGCACAGACAGACTTCAAACTTTTTTGATTTTCCCGTCTGACATTTTTCTCAAAAAACTGCCGCAAAAGCAACAGCTGTGAGTCTCAGGGCTCGATTAGCCAAGTCGTTTGAACTTTTGGTTGGCAAAAATTGTCTCGGGTGATTTCAATATCTGATTACATTTAATGACAGGCCGAAGACTAATGACCGATAGCAGTGGCTTTGTGCAAGAACAGTTTAAAAGAGAGTCATGTAACTCTTTTAATGAGACTCCTTTTGATATCTCCTGCTTTGCTTTTCAACTTTCATATTTCAACATACGTTATGCCCGTACGTACTTAGCCAGCACTTTTCAGCTTTTATACCGCGCACAATGAATGAAAGGCGTCGGACTTGGAAGTAGCTTCCAAAAATGTAACTTAGTAGTCCGGGGAAATCCCTAAAGCCCGGGAACCCAGCTTTCTTCGTCTAAAATTGGTACATTTAGCCACGTAGATTTGTTGAAACCGCTTGAGGACAACTTAAGGACAACAGCTAACGATACTTGCAGTTAACATTATTTCATGTACAAGAGGTATTATAAGTATACTCAAGTACAGTATTTACGTATATGTATTCTGTATATATTTATTTGGAGGTGAAAATAACACTAATTTGCAGAAACCTTCCTTCGATTGTGAGCACAATTATCGTGTGAATTCTGAATTTATCTTGGTTCACCCGTTCTTTGATACAAAGAAAAGTTTCTGGAAAAAGTTGACAGTCGAAAAACCAGGCTCACGCGAGTTTTTATTTATTTAAGAAAAGAAAGTTGCTGAATATTTAATTAGAAGGAGCTTATTTGCGAATAAATAACGAAGGAACAAGAATAATACAATGACGTTCGGAGTTATGTAAACAGAAAACTGAATTTGTACTAAAAAACGAAATTAATGGAGCGTCAAGTTTACATGAAAGGGCTACCAACACAAGAAGTTACAAAAATACCTATACATGCTATACACACATGTGTTCCACACTTACACATTGTACACAATCTATGTATATACGAGATTTTACATACATAGCTTACTTCCTCCATAATTTGCGACTTAAACTTACAATAGTTGATACTAAAGTATCTATCTACCACTAGAGCTAAACATATTACATACATCATTTAGCTAAGCTAGCTAAGCACTTAAAATAGCTTCAGGAAAAAGACCCAAAACATTAATATCTATTATTGTTCCAAAACACACAAACGGATTTTACGACCAGCTATTTTGCGAGCCGAAATTGTGGGCCATTTTATGACTCTATGTTTGGACAAACCTCCATTATGTAATAGGAAATAGGCATGACATCATCATAACGTGCAGATTGTATAAGGCAGATGCAAAGAGGGGGGACGTATATATATATATATATATATATATATATATATATATATATATATATATATATATATATATATATATATATATATATATATATATATATATGTATTACATGAAGAGCCGAGACAGTTTGCTGAGGGGGGGATGAACCATCGACCGTTAAACACAAGAGGAAGTCGGGTTTAAAAGCCACAATTAAAGTCATCTGGGAGAGTAAGGTGAGAAAATGGGGTGAAGGTCTGGGGGGCGGGGTTCGAAGATTTGATCATACATTACCTATATTTTTGCAGATCTGTTACTGAATTTGAAAACAATGCCCCCTACCGCTCAAACTAGATGGATCATTCCATCCACACATATAAGGTTGCCATTGGAAGAACAGCACTGCATAATAGTTATGTACTTTATTGCCAAAGCTAATTTGGAAACAGTCATATATAGGATTTCAAATAGCTTGATTTTTCATTCAATCAAAAGTGCCTTCTCATTATCATGTTGCGAAATAACAATGGTAGGTTTGCTCAGTTAATGGTTCCAAGTACAATAGCCGACCAACCACTAACAAGCTAAGCCACTATATAACTGGAAAACTATGAAAGTACGTTTATCTACGTATGGATTGTGAACCTTTCAAATCTAGGGAACGCCAGTTATGCAAACTTTCGACTTTAGTTTAGAACCCTTAAGAAGTTTAAGCATAAGCAATTACGTTCTGTCACCAAATACGTGATCTTTAGCTCCGGTTTCAAACGAAGAAAATAGTTTTAGGCAAAAAGCACGCCGAGTTTATTTTGAACCAGGTCAGCAGTCAGTGCCCAAGAATCGCTGAGCCGAAGGTGCCCGGAAATTACCATGAAACCAGTTTTCATTCATACAATGTTCAAATTAAAGCCAAAATACATTTGACAAAAACTTCAAGACTCTGATCCAGGCTTAGGCTGAACCTAGCAAATTCAAATTTAAAACACACTCCCCATGGAATTATCATACAGGCACAACCTATCTGTAGCTGTAAATTTTAATGACCCTTATAAAGCTCGTTAATGATTTTATTCTCAGTGATTTGTTGTTTGAGTCCAAATTTTTTAATGTATGCAAAATCAAATCAAATATATGTGTAATTACGAGAGGAAAGAAGTGATAATAAATCACCCTCTAAGAGGCTCGTTATATGAAATCAACTCTAGACAAACTACTTATTGTTTGTAGTATAATCAAAATCCTACTGTATCCTATATGCCAATAAACATATCATTTACGACGGTTAAATTTGCAACGGCAAAGGGGTCGCGCGACTGAAACTTACAATGCGAGGATGGTTTTTTAACCGGATTTCTAATCTATGAGTAAAAATCGAATTGAAAAAACGAGTTTTATTAATTTTTCACTCCCCCCACGTTCCTCCATTTGCGATAATACCATGAATTCACAGCCTCATGCGTCGTTAATTTCAACACTTGAGATTTATGAAGTGTGAATTATGATGTTGAGGAGATGAGATTTTCACACTGACAGATTTTTTGACTTGAAAAATATGGATATGCAATACTCACACAGACATTACTATAAAGAAACCAAAAAAGTTTTGTATCTCCTATGTACAAAATACAAACTACAAAAATAGTACAGGAGTGATTCCAGAAGTTACAGCTAACTTGCGGACATATTCTGCGATATGGGTCGGGCATAGAACATTGGTTTTATGAAAAAATTGTTTGTAATTTTTTTGCTTTATTTGACGCAATTCTGCGTTATTTTTTCCAGCAGGGCCGACGGAAAAAGGCGGTTACAGTCTTAGAAGTCGCGTCTGTGCTGATGGTCCTATCGCAAAATCGATTTCGTAAAAAATCGATTCTGTAATCGCAAGAGCATTTACATTTATTAGATGTCCCCCATGTGATTTTATGCTTTCGTTTTATTTATTTACAACAAATATACAAACATATGTAAGTAACGTACATATATATCTAACATATGTATACATTAATGTATATGTAGTGTATATAAACAAGAAGTTGTGCAAGCTGAAGAGTGAGGATAATTTCGAGTTTTTCCAAAAACTTTTTCTTCCTTTTGAAAATTTCTGCTAATTTGAAGCCTATACACGGTCTAAAGTCACTAATCAAGGACAAAATTAAAGAACGAAGTCGCATATATACCTAAAGAGATGTTTCACAGAAAAGAAAAATGTTGAGTGTAACAAATTAAACTCTCTCAATTAGTTTTAAGGAAACGCTAGCATGCTCAGTTGAAAACGCGGTGATCTAATAATCGTAAGCCTACATTACACTCAAGGGGCTGTTCACAAATTCGGATTAACTGGATTAGATTAACTGAATTAACTACAATAACTCGACATAGAATTTTAGTATCTTTCCAAGAATTTGCACGTTTATGCACTTGACACAGAGGAGCAACTGTGTTTAATTTGAAAAACGTCTTATGCTTCTGTGCTAAGTTATTCCAGTTAATTCAGTTAATTCTAATCCAGTTAATTGTAATTTGTGAACCTGCCTTTAGTAAAGTTCTCACAGTCACCTCATTTTTGTAATACATTGGTAACGACACAGTAGGTAAAATAGGTCGTGTATGTACACAGATACACACATCCGAGAACTAAATAGGTATACACTGCAAATGCTGTTGATAGCAAATCTCGTATTGAGGTTTCGTTTGTAAGTTTATATATTTATTTAAAATACGATCCAATAAATCTTGCAAATCCAAGATCATGAAAACTGCCCCAAAATTACAGGTGCTAAAAATTTACGCTTCGCCTACCCCCAATTTTGCTTACCGACCACTATCCATGCTCTAGTTACGTAATTTGCCCAATGTAACCTGGTTCGAAGTGTCAGTAATTACACCTATGACTAAATAAGTTTCCGATTGTAATTTTAGGTTACATCTAGTTCATAATTTATGACTTATAGATGTCTATTAAAGGTGTTAGTTCGTCCAAAATTTTGTCCCAAAATCAGGCACCAAGCTGGGCATGAGTGGTTTGACTCAGCGAAAGCTGCTAATGTGTCACTCCTATCACTCATAATGCTGACAGCAGTCTCATTAAGTATGCATAGACACAGAGCTGGCTAAAAGAATGAAAAATTACCCTTTTTGGGAAACCCAAAATTCCTTTAAAAAAATGCAGATATATTCCAGCCTTTTACACTGCTCTTTTATACCTACATAGCTGATAATAGCAATTTAGTTGAGAGCAAGGGAGGCATACTATCTTCATTTCAAAGTCTTCAATATTTATTGAACAAAGTATATATATACATACATACACACACACACACACACCTTTACTACTGGTTTCATAATTATAACTGCTTGTTTTTGTTTCCATAGAATACAGACAACAACTTGACATATGGGCTTAGCTAAGGGCCCATTGTTTTAACACTGTTTATAGTAAAAGAAGTTACATTTGTAGTCTGGCGAAGGAATGGCCCCAAGTCAGTTAAAACATATGTAGGCTTCTGGATAAACATTTATATACCAGCGGCAGTCTTTCCGGTCGCCTAATCTAACAAAAATTACCTCAGCTGAAAAAACTTAGTATTGTTACTGTTAGTTAGGCATAAGATTCAACAAAAGCTGCTATTTACTGATTGTCTACTAAGTAACAGGGGCCTATTTATTGCAACATTATATATACATTATATACTGAAACTATGTACAATGTTTAATTAAAAGTTAAAAACAGAACATGTGTAGCCCAATGTCAGAGATCCTCTCCAATGGGGTGACAAGTTCAGTGTTCAAAAAAGTCGATACTGGGATTTGAGCGCAATTTTTGCAAAAATATTGATTTTCAGAGATGAAAATGCTTTAATTTCTGTCCACCTCCACACACATATGTGCAAAAAATATTTCCACACACATATGTGAACCTGTGACCCTATTTACTCTGCTTATACCCCAAAATCAGAATATGAAATCTCAAATGTAATGTAATCTTCTGTAATGTTTGTAGTAACTCGAGAACAAGAGGACACATCTGAAACTTCAGCTACCTAAGTTTAATCTTATACAGAAAAAGCACTCTTTTTCGTATAGAGTCGTAGCTCCATGGAATAGTCTTGGTAATTATATCGTAAGCTCAGGTAATATAACTAAGTTCGTTTATGGGAAAACAAAAACACACTATTTCAGTTTCTTAAATGTAGTTAAATTGAAAATATATTCTGGTATAAATTTTCTGGTCAAAATTTCATGTATGATTATGCTTTTATTCATTGATGTTTTTGCATATTAGTGCCAATTGTCTATCAGACCTGCCTCTGTTATTTACGATTTTTGATTATTCTTGCGGTTAGCTTATTTATGTTTGTTATTGTTTATTGAGTTTTTGTTATCTTCGTCCTTCCCGGCTTTAATGAAGTAAACCTTATTTGATTTGATTTTGAAATGTTCTGAGACCCTCCCTCCGGCCCGTTAATTCCCCCTCTATATTCATAAGATACTTATGCTAACAAAACAGCTACACAATCCCACTCATGAATGTATATAATGTACGATACAATATTCGTACGGTTGGAAATTTCATCCGTCGATCGTTCGTACATCTGTTCAGTTCAGATCAATTTGACTGATTCAGTCATATTCAATTTCCCCATAATCCAAGAGTTGAAATCATAATTTCAGCGCGTAAATTTGCATCAACGCATCATTGTGTCTCTTTTTCAAAATTTTCCAATTTAAATTTGACGAATATTATACAATAATTCGACTTTTGTCAGCTTGTTACTGCACGCACTGTTGTATAGATAATAACCTGTGGAACAAATTGCCCCCTGATTATTCATTTCCCCAGCTGAGTACGACGGTGGGGGGAATTGCACAAGGCCAAGTATATACGGCGGAGGGGGGGGGGGGGTTGTGTGGAAAAAAGGTACTTAAAAAAACGACTATATAAGTTAAAGTGTATAAATCTATTGTTCGATCCTCGCGAAAATGTTTAGTGTTGACTTTACCATTTACGATGCAAGAACTGCAGAAGAGGTATTTTATCCCGTAACAACTCAAAAAAGCACTGAATGAATCCAAATTACAATCCACCCCCGAAAATTGTCGTATGTAATGACAATTACATATATATTTTGACAACTTGTTGCCACAAAAACTCAAACTGTAATCATGGTCAGTTGAGTTTTTTGCTAACTCGACAACTCGACACGTGTAGTCAGTGGCTCACAGGTAAATGACGGGCAAATAATGAATAAAAAGTTACGCAAAAAATCAAGTTTTGGCGACGAGCTTATCGCGATTTGTGTTTTGTCACTGGCCGTGTCGAAATAAGGGCAAAAAAATTTAGATATGGGTAATGGGTGGCACGTGAACGCTCTGAATATAAACCACGAGAAATCAGATAAAAGTCCAGTAGTGGAAAATTCAAGAAGCTACATTACGCACAGCCCATATTAACTAACATTATATATATACATAACTTATATGTAGCTATCAAATTCGTTTAAAAAACTAATAACCGCACTCGTTATAGGCCATTAGTTTCTACTTTTTTCTAGTTCCATGTAAATCTGCGTAGATTCAAAACTGCCAACTTCAAAGCCTGTGATTTGTCAAATTTTGTTGACATTTGACAGAAAGAATGTCGAAATTTTGTCGAAAATTTATTTCCCGCCGTTAAAATTACACCAATTTTGTAGATCAGTAGAATTTGGACCGAATTTTTATACAAGTCAGTCGGCCGTCCTACTGTAAAACAGCATATATATAGCCTTCAAAATTTGTTACGCTTCTGTAATACAAAATTACAGCTTGTAGTAGTTTACAATATAACAGAATGTATGTATAGGGGGCCGGGGTCCTTAAACATGTCGCAGGTCGCTCGTTCAGAAACAGTTAACAGTTCAGAAAACCGTTAACTGTTTGTTTTTTTGCCTAACGACTTGACTCATTGGTGAATTTACATTTTTCCTTTTTGGAAGGTCTTCTTCTCCCTTTTCACACCAAACTAGAGAATCCATGACAGTAACAATCGTATTACATAAAATTTTACACAACGACAACATTGAACATTTGAACATGTAACGTACGTAGATTACAGGAGATAATTTGTGTATTGCTATTACTAAACAGGATTCACTATTAAAATGTTTTCAATAAAAAAATATAAACACTTCACGCTCGGACACGGCAGGTGGCAATGAATTGTAAATTGGGTCTTTTTTGCGACTGATACACATTCCGGCAAAATATGAGGTTATTCTGGGATTCAAAAATGTTGCTAATAATCGTTGAAGTACGTATGTAACGAATAGGGCCGAATAGCGACTTACCGTTACCGTACGTACTTCTTATACAAAATTTCTAGCAAATTTCCTAATTTGTAATGAAAATTTGTTAGCAAAAAGCAAAAATATGTATGTATATATACACTTGTATAATTTCAAAATTTATCAAAAAATACAATTTTAATAATTATAGCTAGTAGCTACATATATACAATAAGAACTCTACTACAATGACAGCTAAGAGTCTTATGAAGCACTCTAGCCATTGTAAAAAAAGCCTGTATGTAGAATTCAAGATGTAAATTTTTAGAGCACCAGCAAAAGCTAATAGAAAGTGACCATCTCATGAGCTTTCTTCTTTTGAAAAAAAAACTGGACCTCAGACAGGTTTCAGATAGTTGTTTTTTATTAGATCAGAAATCCAGTCATTAAAAGTTCGCAGCCCGTTTCGTACGTAAAAAGGAATTGTTCTACCGTAAATCCGACTTCCTTCTGTGACCGTGTGTAACTGAGTTAAGTCAAAACTCTGATGGAGTCAACAAAAGAAATGAATTCCCGCGAGAAATTTAGGCCAGAGTCTAAATTTTTAGTCGTTTTTCATTCTTTCGTGAACATAGTTTTAAATATATACGTAATGTATGCGACATTTTGTGTCCTAAAGGCGCTTCAAAATCCGGCTGGAGTTAAAAATTGGAAAAAACGAACCTACCTTGAACCAAATTAATTCTAAGCGAACTTGGTTCCCATCGTTCTTCGTTTCATAATTAGGTACCCCCACAGTCCAAGTTTGAAGTTTCCTAATGTCCACATATAACCGTATATATACGCGCGCAGAGAAATTTCTTATTATATTCTCAACAGGTTTCCGCCTATTTTAATTGTATTAACTTCTTTTCTTTTCTTTCTGAGTAGCCTTCTTTTCCCAGAAAGGAAACAACTAAGTACCTACTTCACTCAAAAATGTGTTAGAAACCTAAACTCTGCCGTATGCATATATATATGTATATAGTTCATGTACTTCATAGTACGTAAAACCAGCCAGATTAGTTGCTCAATGAGAATTCGTGAACCCAATCAAAAAAATTTTAAGGGGGAGCATAAGTATTAATTAGTTAGTGATAGTTTTAACTTAATTAGCCATTCTAGAGTAATTTCAAAGACAAACGTGCATGGAGGGAGTAAGGTGTTTTTCATAGTAGCAGGTCCATTTGATCCAAATAATCTCGTCGGCATGCATTACGTAGGTATCTGATACCGAACTAACATGTGGATAAATTCAAACTTCAGCTGCACCTGCTAACTACTTTCGGCGAACTTCTACCCAGCAAACCTAAATCCAAGGCTTGAGATACTGCTGACCCTCCCCCCAGCCCCTCGAAAGACTGACTGACCAAATAGGCCATAAATTTCCCACCTGCTCCGCCCTGGTCCAATCCATAAGGCAAATTGGACAACAATCCCTGGTGTATAAGTGACCAACGTCCAATTTGGCACACTCAATAAGTCTTATTTCCCTTGACCAATTGAATGACCACTTGATAACTTTCTCTTGATTGCATCAGTGGTGTGTTTTGTAATTAATTCATGCAGACAAGGGCATGAGAAATATGCCAAAAAGATGGATTATACCACGATTAACAGTATAGTATGCGTATAATTTCTATATTGTATAGGCGTGGATATGTGAAGGAAGGAAGGAACCGTCAATCAAGTTAAATATTGTACGTAAGTTGATGCTCATATACAGTGGATATACACGACCATTTTACATCTGAATTATACCCAATGATGAAAAGTTGGGTATCACGATCACCACCAAAATTCGTCGCATGGCCAAAAAACAACTCTCTCTCATCTGCAGCAGGGGTGGTTGCACCAACTTACAAATCTTACAATTGAACAATTTTGTAAGTGCAAAATCAGGTGATTCGTTACGAATTCATTATGTAATTTCATTACGAATCATCTGATTTTCCACTTACAATTGTTACAATTGTGAAATTTGTAAGTTGGTGCAACGACCCCAGTGGACGAACTTCCCTTCGTCAAAGACAAACCTAAGTAGGGACGAGTATTTCAGATTTATCCACATAGTGATTGACTGATTCGTATTCATCGTTGAGATCGATCTAACTTTTGCTGCTCCCAAACCAGGAGCTTATAATTGCTTCCGAAGGCCGAAGTCTGCAAATATGACAGACCCACTCAGTCGCGTTATGCATTCAATAAAAGTTTGATAACACTTTAAAATTAACTGGGCATGCCATAGCTATAGCATGACCAAATTTAGTCATACGTCCACAAGAGTGCTTGAGCGGGGTTCTTCAATTTTCAAAAGGTGGCATCTGTAGCCCTCCCAACTACTCATTAAGTTTACAAAAGTGTTCCGCTCTTGAAGGGATGAGACATCCCTCTTGTGATGTCCTAAACAAATTTCTACATACATAGCTACACAGTTCATGGATATCAAAATTTCTAGTCTAAACCAAATGTTTTCAGCAATGAATTCTAAAGAACCGCCTTGAAGCAAAAAAGTTTCACATTGACTGACATTTGTAACGTACGTAACACTTTCAGAAAGTTTACTTTGCAAAGAAGTTTGAAATTCTAAAATTCCTCTTACAATAGAGACCCTTTAAAAGAGTTGCAAAAGATGAGCTTTTCAATTGAGTATCATCTGCAAAATTGGTTGCATTCAAAGTTATTTTTTGACAGTTTTTGAATGGCGAGGTGTAGCAAAACAAATCTGAAAGGATTAGTCATAAAAAATTAGCGTAACGTGCAAGCGTGACTGAAATTACAGCTATTTAAACGTTGTATACTGTAATTCACAACAAAATTACACAATTCTACCAGATATATATACATACATAATTATATAGACATCAGTAATTTTTTACAGAGAATTTTCTATGACACAGAGTACACTAGGACACTTTCATCTATGTGTTGGGGAATCGGGAAACGAGGTTGGGGTGCCCGAAAATCCCAAAATTTTGGTTGGTTCATGTGGAGTTTTACTTATGTAAGTGCAAAGAGGTGAAAAAAGGCTGCTTATGCGTGCTAGCCCTACAAATTTGGTAGAATGAAACCCTCATATTCCCATTCCACTATTACATTGTCTACGATTACAAACAGACATAAACTATGTCACAATCAGCATAGGTCATGTCATTGGAAAATTTTCTTTTCTTAATCCAATTTAGCATGTAATTTGAGGGAAATCTGAGCCTAATAAATTACATGGCCAGATTAATTGACCAATCAGCTTGGAATTAGTGCAGGCAGCTGGGCAATTGGAATGCACTATGTATGCTTACATAGTTATGTAACACCGATGTATCGTTACAATGGAACATTGGTCATTCGTTAACTGGATTAATATAATATGACCATTGACCAAGGACATAAGCGGCTTAATAACGGGCCCAGATGGAAAATACACACTCACCAAAAGGTCCTACATACACATGTACTGTATTTAGTTCAATATTAACTAAATTATTAAGATTAAGATCATTAAGATATTGAGTCAAATAATCCAAAAAGTAGCTGCTGAACTGAACCTTTCACCCGATCGCTTGCATTGCATACTATTGTGAATCTGTCCTCTTTTACGTGACAACTACAATGCACTTGATGCAGTATGTATTATATACATAAGAAATAAATATATCTGTACTTAACTGATAACCATAATAACCATAACTGAGAAAAAAACGACCTAGTGGACGTTTGCAAACTTTTCCAAGGATTAGTGAACTAATATTGGAAGTCTGCAAACTCCGAGTGGCCGTTTGCAAACGGGGGAAGTCTGCAAACTCAAACAAACCAACTTCCGTACGCCTCGCCGCAGGTGTCAAAGGACTGAAATGTCAATATAGAGGTGTAAATTATGAGTTTGCACTATGAGTTTGCAGACTTCCATGGTTTGCAGACTTCTACCCAATCGAAAAAACGATTAGATTTTTCGATACACATATCTCGGTTCTTTTGATGACAAAAGCACAACAATTGCGCTTCCAGCCAAACACATACGTACATATTACCTTATGGTACGAACAGGTCCCCGTATCTAGAACCGACCCCCGTCCAATAACAATTTCCATGGACTTCCGTAGTTTATTCATACGACGTATATACGTATATGCGTTTTAACTGTATGTATACAAACAGAATTTCTAATAGAGACTGGCTTTGAAATTAAAAGCCCATGATAATTTCATTTGATAAACCTATGCATCTAACCTACGTCTGATCACAATATAAACAACTAATCTAGGTAAGCTTCTATTTTCAAATTCTGGCCTAGGCTACCACTTAACCTACAACTCCCGGCTACCTATATATGTATATAACAAACAACAGTACATATATATTATATATATATATATATATATATATATATATATATATATATATATATATATATGTATATATATAATGTACGTATGTAAGGAGCAGATGTTTACTGTCGAAATGGATGTAGCCGGAGGTGTTTTAGTGCTAAAATTTATTCTAATGAAACCCAACTCCTCTACGGGTTTGATGGCGCTCAGTCCAATTAGCCACTAAAAAGAGGCTCAACTTCAATGTGTACTGCAGCAGTAGGCGTAGAAGTTTTTCCTTGAATCCTCAAGGAATCTCCCCACACTGTGATGTTACAGCGCCAATTCGTATTTCGATCAGAATGTTATCAAAAACTACATGCGGTGTAGACATTTGTACGCTATATGCGCCTACAAGCTAAAAATTGGCACTTTTTAAATTCTGGCTAATGTGCTGCTACTTGCTAGCCACCACAAAAGACGTCATTTTTCATCCCCATCCCCACTCTAATGACCCGATTGATTTACGGTCACACCGTAAAATAACAAAGCACAGATTACAGATTACAGTACATATGTGGTGATGTCCGTAAGCTTATAGATTAATTATGCGTGCCTTCACACAATGTCATAATTTATAAACATAACAAGTGGGTCTGGCTTGCGTAATTTAGCTTACCTGAGCCATAACGAATGACCGTACCGAGATTGTATATACCTAGTACGCTACTGTGCGTGGGAATGAAGGCTCAGCGGCGGGAAAACCATTCTTAAGAAGGCGCCAAATTGCGTAAATGCATATGAACATACAATACCTATGTGAGTAATTACTAATAAGGCATAAATAAATTTCTATATGTATGTACTGTAATGTACGCTTTTAAGGGACTAAATAAGTAGATACTTAGGCTATGCAGTTAAATGTTAAATCCAGCCAACGAACATACTTGGGAAAAGGAGATTATGGGTGCAGCAGCTATGTGCGTACAGTCAGTACAGTACTGTAAAACTGCAGCATCAAAAGTCTAAGAAGACTGCTTTAGCGCTGACTTACGGTAAAACAAGAACATACGTACGTTTTTCATTTGTTTTACAGTATATAAGCACACAGTCCCTGAAGAGCCCTCAAAATGGCAGTACTTCCATATACAAACGTACAAAGCTGGATACAGTTTCATTTAGTAAAAGCAAACATTTGCAAACAGTAAATAAGGACGACTGACTTACAGTTCACATATAAGGACGCATTAGTTGCTGTGCACGCTTACAGGCTTAGAGATTGTAACGTGCTTTATAAGGGATTAACTTACTAGTACCGCATATGTGCTTAAATTTTCATCACCAATCGGTATAAATAAATATAATTGATCTGGATAGATTCTACTTAAGTAATAAATATGTACGTTCAGTTATCATTATTTGTCTTAAAATATATACGTGGTACATTAAATATGTCGTATGTACGTTTCACCAAACAACGTAGAAACTGTCAAACCGAATATGGTAGACAGTCCACTATTTAAGCAGCCTTAAGCAGAAGCGCTCTAAAAGCACCTGAAAAGTTAGTAGTGCATCGCTTGGGACAGTATAATTTATAAGCCAGTGCTGATAAGAACAATCGGTTTATAGGCTCGAAACTGACCCATTAAATGGGATCATAAAAAATTATCTTTTCCATCGGTTCTATTTAGTGCTGCAAAAATTTAGTGCATAGTAAATAATTCTTGTGCTAGCCTGATACGTACATACATATCATATATATACCAAGACAAAATTTATCCATAAATAGCTCTTCAACGTTTTATATGTATCTACAAACTTTTCCAAACCATATTTCAAAACTTCACGAAGCGCTGAAAAACAAAAGTTTGATTAATTAACTCAATTTAGCATTTTAATGTCATTTTTTCATAGTTTGACTTTGTTTTATTTTTTACCACTAAACTTTCTTACTAAAGCTCTACCCCTGTAACACTACAGCTTCTGAAACGCTTTCCTGTGGCACTAAAAGATCTTCTGTAAATTAGCCATACTGCTAATTTTCCTCTCTACAGATATGGATATGCGTGCACGATATACGATAAGTCCAAAAAATTAACCAGTAACAACCCCACTCTTTTCTTATTACGTGTACGTACCTAACCTTAATCCTACAGGCATTAGCTACCATATGTAACCCCTCTGACCTTCTTACATTCCACAGCCCTACTCTGTCGCGGTCTAGCACCACCAGACCATTTTGCCCAGCTCGTTCATTTTCATTAAAAACATTGCCTAATCCATCATTCGCCAGGGGACAAGAACCAGCGCAAGAAAATAAATACTCCCTGGTCTTTTCTGGCCAACTTTCAATGTCACAAGTTCAATGAACAAATTGATCAACTTTAGAGCACTCGTTTTTAATTTTTAATTTACGCATCTCCCTTTTTTATGTATCTTCACGTATATGTGCGTACGTACTTGAGTACCAAGCCGTGAATAGCAGCCTGACTTACTCAAAGCACATTACCATTAGTTATGTCAAAGTTGACTCTTAATTACGTAATGTAAATGTTCTTGTTAGCTTTACCAATGAAAAAGTTCTGTTCATGCCATACATAGATTGCTAGTCATCTGGTGAAAAGCCGTTTTGACCAGAGAGGATTTAAAATTTAATTTAAAAACATTATTCCAAAATAGTATATATCAGCTGAAACCAATAGTCTTGAAACCGAAATTACGTAATTGTTCCAATAATGCTGCACAGAAAACGTAGATATATATATACTGCATAGTATATGTATGTATATACATATCAATAAACGACGCGCGTAACCAAGCCCCCTCCCCTCCATTGGAAACCTGTAAATGTTCCTGTCACTTTGGTTTCTTGTCAACCATTGAGTATGTAACCGAAAGTCCTATGTGAGCCAATTTAGGTTATAGTGTCATTCTCTGGCGACCTGTTGACATGAGAGGTCATTTTCTAGATTAAATCTCCGGCTAGAAGTCCCCTGTCCAGCCCTCAGATGGTGAATGAACGCATGGCTGATCACGGACTAGACAATGCTCATTCTGAGAGATTAAAGATCAACCATCAATACCACCGCAAGATATATATGTAGAGCAAAGGAGGGTTTCATCCCCCTCAACGGCATAGCGCCTAGAGTTAAGAATCTCCCCTCCAACTCACAGGAAGATATGCCCGAGTATATACACAACCCTCGGCGACCATCAGCAAAGCACGAATTGTCAAAATTCTCAGTTCTACCAAAAATTGTTTTCACACTCTTATCTCCTCTCTTCTTCAATCTTATTGAGTCAAAAGTAAAAAAAGGCGGAGGGTAGTCCAAAATATATATACTGCATCTATCAATCAAAAGATAATCAAGCTATGTTGAGTTAGTAACAAAACATTCCCCTACGTATACGCTTAAAAATGATCAGCTAAATCCAAGCCATTAGTGTTTGGAAAAATTTTCATCTCTTCCGCGCTTTCACCGAAAAGGTCACGCTCCGTGAGTCAAGACGAGTAATTTTTTTACATATTTGTAGATCCAAAGTAGCTGAAATTACATGTACTTGAATGCAAGTTTCGTTCAAATTTCATTTTGACACCTTTTTTGACACCTGACAATTACTACAAAAGTTCACACACTTTTCTCACATATAAACTACATAATATACTAAATATTATGAAAATCCACTTATGAGCCAAAGACCCAGTTCGTCTACAGTAATATGAGAATGGAGGGGCGCAATGGAATAACTATAATCGAAGAGCAAAATGCTAATGCCAATGCGCCTTCCAGCTTTCCATCAAAATTTGCTAACGTTTCGTTTCAGAGAAACGTTCGGCCTTATAAATCCGTGGGTAGGTATTTTTTACAACTCTGTTTTTACACACTTTGTACACGGTTATAGGTAAAGCCTGTGTGAGGTTGAAGACACAGTAGCCATGTACCACGGTTTACATCCATTATGGGTGTATTTATGGGTATAGATAAATATCCCTCAATAATTACGTATCCCAACCTATGCCCCCGCCCTCCCCTATAAACTATTGTATATATACTGCATATATGTACAATATGCATGCATATTTTCAAAAGCGTCCTATAACATAACAATGATACTACTCTTCTATACCACAATAGAAGTACATAAACCAAGTATACACAATCTAATTACCATAATAACGTAGGAAAAGATTATCCGGACTTCTGAGTGACATTTTCGAAAAGAAATTCTAATCAACCATAAACTAAGGCCAATACTGAACCCAAACTCCGAAGTAGACTTTATAATAGGTACATATACAATATGCATGCATGCACAAGGCAGTTTGACACCAAGAGTTAACTATCAATTTACAGAAAAAATATATAGGGGCGGTGCAGGGGGCGCACTCAACGGTTTGAAGTCAAAATCGGTTCAATATAGAATAATTTTGGACAACCCAACACTCAATTTCCAAATTTTAGGAGTTGTTTTCTTCTTTCTATAAAGAATAAAGAAAGATCACGAACAGTTTGCTTGGTTGCTTTATTCATTAGTGTCACTAAATAATAAAGCTCTCAAGCACCTGTTGGTATTCTTTAGTTCACTGAGTGAAGTACAGAAGTAGTAAGTTTAGTAGTGGTTAAGTAGCAAGTTACATAGTATAAGACAGTTATGCAGTAGTGAATTGATAACTGAATACTTAATACCCCCCTCTACGGATAAGCCCAACTTGCGGGCCAGCTGCAGACTAGACGACAACTTTCTCCCCTCTGACTTGACAGCAGTCACGCTGTGGTCTTCAGTGAACTGTCAAAATTATTTGAGTTAATTCAAATTTGGTATTATTATAAATTATAGAACATGAGAGGACAAATGACAATAGATATGATATCACTAAGACTAATTCAGATTGATATATAATGTATATATATGTGTGGGACTGCAATGCAATGCAATATGTACATGCATAGTATTAGTTCTGTAGTAGTACATATGTACTGTACTATAGTATATACTAGTAGAGTACCTAAAAGCAACACAAAAATCTATAAAGAAAAAGAATACGGCTAGAAAACACATTAACCACGAATCGCACTGAATCTCCTAAACCCATTTAATCCATCAGATCCCTTACCAACGCATCGATCATCCATCAGCGTGTATCCAGGATCGCACTGACAGCCTCCGTTCAGCAGATCCCACGTCCCGTCTGATTTGCATAGATATTCGGGGGCCGAGCGGCCACTGGGACTGGCGTTGGGAAAACACTGGCCCGGCACCCTGAGCAGGGAGGTGAGATCCGGACCCGTGGGAGTCTCCGGGAACCAGGTCAAGTTCACCTTGGCCTCTTCGCAAATTTTGTAGTAGACCTGAAATACATAGATAGAGAAGAAAAAATCATCCGGATAATCTGCGAAGTCCAATATCAAGCATTAATTCGCAAAAGTAGATTCCTCACAACTTAGTGCCTGGGGGTAGGTTCAGAAGCTTCGGATAAGTCTAAGGGTACTCGATATAATATATCGTTGTATATGGCCATTTGTTTGGTTTTCATGTCTATATTCCAGTAACCAAGAATAAACAGTTTAATTTATTCAGCATCAAACACAATTGAATAAATTTAAACTTGCGGTTGCGACAAATGAAAACATACACCCAAGAACGAACGAACCAAGAACGAACGAACCAAAAATATACCTTCTTTTCTTTGTGCTTAATATTCTAACAAAAAGTACCAACCTTGACCGACAAAATTGAAGTGCATCCCCCTTCGTCTCTGAGGGCAAAATACGCCCCCTGTTTACTGACGGGAGCGCTGCGGGTTTCCACATTCTCCGGGACCGAGCCACGTTTCGACGTAAACCGACCATCGTCAGCGGCAATTCGGTCGATCAGTCGATACGACTGGTTATCGGTCCAAGCTGGCAAGTCTTTACTGGCAAAGTCGAACTGGGACTCATAGTAGTAGAGTGAAAAGGTTTCTTTACAGGTCTGGGCAGTGCCCGGATACATGCGACAGTCGCGTATGGTGAAGGAGACGTTCACATAAAGGCGGTTGGCCGGGCCGCGCTCAATGAAGGGCGTGCGAACCCAATTGTCCGAGTTGGGGTTTTTCACGTCGCACACAACGTAGATGCGAAAATTCTTATTCTTGTCCGGGTGCGGGTACGTTTCTTCGGCCCACTGAAACAGAAAAAATAACAATAAACAGCAACAACAAAATAAATATTACGATAGTCTGCGTTGCGTTTTATAAACAGTTGGCAACTTGATCGCTTGATCGCTGATATCATACATACACTTTGGTTTTTAAATTATCTACATTTTTTTATGTTAACTTTTAATATCTTGGTTAATATTTTCATTAAATCAAGTATTCCTGCACCTGCTACAATCATAGCTTACGTTTCTACGGACAAGTAGGCACGATCAAAAACACAGTAACGGTCCCTTTTTCAATCCCGTCTCATAAACAGTAGATTCTGCCTCTAACGGTGTCAGTACTAGCAGATGGCCAACGTAGTCATGTATTGCTTTTTTATGGGCTCTTTTGACTAAAGGCACGCGTGTAATATCAGTGATAATTACTAGATAATAAAAACATTTTAGTAGTTTTCAGACGTACAAAAATCTGCCTTTTACAGAGTATGTAGTTTCAAAATTCTATTTCAACCATGCATTGAATACGTAACCTTGTAAATGTAAATTTCAGTGTACATACATACATAGTTACATGCTCATGTTTGACAACATTACGTAAATTACAAAAATGGAAATTATGTAATAGTAAATAATAGACTGTAATTTTTGTTTTCCTTTTACATTTGTAATTTTTTGTTTCACACAAAAGCGAATTACGACAGTGCGTTCCAGACTGCTGAACCGTAATTCCGTGAATATAACTTTTCCGTGCCACTTTTTAGGTCTACATAACCAAAAAATACAGGGGGCAATTCTCAAGGGGCAATGCACCCGATCACCTAAGGGGATTATGAAATCGAATCAAACCGGCTCGTCCGGAAATTTGAAAACAGCTATATACATATTCTTCTTCTATCAAGTCAAAAAGTTGACTACCTCGCGTCAATACCTGTGTACAGTATATACTTGCATTTACGGCAAGGTGTACACGTTTAAGTTTTACACTCATGACTTTAGAATAGGATTCTTGTACTGAAATAAAATTGTTGAGAACCATCAACTACTATGTAGCTGTTTTTATTTATACTGCAGAACACGTCTTGCTGTCTAGCCTTTTAACGGTCATGTAAGGTTTGCGTGTCGTGTCATGGTGTTAAGAAGCGAAATTTCAGAAAGAAATAAGAATATTATTGCAATATCCACCAGACAGACGGGCAGTAAAAATGTCTTTAATTACCTTTCCTTCGCAGACTACCCTATTAACAGCTCATTGGGTCCCTATTCTGGCATTATATGGATGAGTGGAGCGTCGCAAATTCTCCAAGGTGTAGATCCAGTCGAATTAGACCTGGACTGGAATCCCTCGGGGGCAGAACCATAATTCATACACAATTTGGTCAGAAACAACGAATCACAATTAAAGGTGGACACCGGACTGTGGACAAAACTGGTGAGGTTTTCTGCACCAGAAACCAAAATAATTCAACCCGATTTCAACTGAAAAACGGCTAAACCAGCTATAAAATGTGGTTCTTGTTTAAAATTTTTGCTTAGTTAGACTAAAGACTATTAACTGTTGAGGCACAACAACAGAGGTTGTCAGTCCGTTGTTACGAAAATAGCAATGTTTATGTTACATACCGTCTATACTTTAGCTGTCGGTATTTCTACGCTGTTGCAATTATGTCGTGTATATGCTAATAGCATATAACCGATCCTGTAATATTGTATTACTAGCATATGTAGTGTTACGTATGTATGTAGTACGTACACATCTACAGTTTATTTCCTCTGACCCGAAGTCTCTTCGAAGTTTCATCAGCACACGAAGCCAGCATAGCCTTTGGTCAACGTCAACGGGCGGTCAGCACCGTCTAAGCCCAGCCACCTGGTCCCCAAGGCAAACTACTGCACGCGACCAAAATTCGGACACCGACTTAATTAAGGCAAGGTACGGACCCAGCTCACGACTGACTCTTGGTCATCTCAGCTTATCTCAAAGGCAGAGGGGGTCAGTCCGTGGAAATTCTACTAAAATTCGTTTTCATCTAAAAAAAGCGAAAAGTAAGGAAGTCATCTGTAATCTTTAGAGTCACTTTCTGGCCAAAATTCATCGCATGGGACCCCCCGATCTAGTTTCTTTGACGTTGACTAGGCAATGGCCCCCACCGACCTTGTTTTGTCACCGGTTTGGTTCCTGCTGAACTAATAAACAAAATGATGCCACACGTCAGCACATTATTAAGCTGAACTGACTCAGGTTGGAAATGCCAAAATTTGAGCCTGTTCAAAAATTACTTATGGCCTATCCATTAATGTCAACAATCAACCACTGGTGGTTGACGAATTACTGATTCAAAAAAGGTATAAGAATTAGTAGCAAATTTTACTGATAATGTCTTTTGATGACTGCTTCAAGTGGTATTATAAATAACCTTCATCACTCGCTGCAAATTTTGTTTTAGGAAAATCATATGTCAAATGCAACCTGTTATAAAGCTTCTGTAATCTGAGTTGAAATATATTACGTATATAATAATATACGTATGTATGACTTGAACGCATAAGCAGGCTTTTTTATAGATATACGGAGAAAAGGTATGGAATTCGGTAATAAGCGACAAAATGCCATTTCCACTTCTCGATTCCATGCAATTTGCAGTCAAAAGGCTTTGTTTTTTCAAAGTTTTTTTGCCTAGTTCACTCACTTTTGTAGTCCATTTTTCATTTCCTTCCAGTGCCGTGGTTTCTAGTGGTCTCTACTTGTCAAGATTCGTCACAATGTTTACAGAAAATAGTTCAAGATCTTCACAGCACAGATCATATTATGACAAGTTCTTATCACTAAACCACAGCTCCACTGGCACTGTTTACTGTTTACATCCAGACTACACTACCATTATCTGTAGTCTATCTCGGCCTGTGTCCCGTAAAAACCCAGTCTCGTCTAGTAATGATAGCGCATGCCGTTCATAAGTGGCAATCTTTAATGATCAGTTTAGTCTCAGGAGGAAATATGGAGGAGAAAAGGTCGCCTGCCTGCCCTATCATGACCCGATATAATCTTGTCCCATATGCGTATATACACAAACATGTATATAGTATTAATAACAAGACATTAACAGGCAGAAAAATGCTGTACCAGTACCAAAGAGCTACCTCATTTTAAGAAATTAATCTGGTTTTGTCATTTTCTTTGCTGTCGAAAAAGCGACAAGCACCGGATACGCCCCCCAACACGTGAGAATCACCACCTGTACGTCTATATATACAATGACCACTGGCTATTTTATTACGCCCTGAAGAAAGGTGGTAATATAATTGGTAACGGAAATAAGATTAGGATAAAAGAAATGCATCCAAGCGTAATCACAATAGAACCGACCGACAGGTAGTCAGGGAAGAGCGAGTCAAAACTCAAAATTAACCATCGTAAACTGTTTACTGCCAATAAATAAAATTCCTAATCATTTCGGGAATGTTTCGGAAAGAATCGGAATTAGTGTCTCAGTTCAGCCAT
>JASANF010002687.1:0-34392 GCA_030248245.1 Trissonchulus sp. WLG1_4 | reverse complement strand
GAACTTTTCAACTTAAGATGAACTTCTAGTGAACTTTTCGGACTTTCAAATGGACCGTTTTCAATGTACTGTTTACATTAGCTATTATTTACTTACGTACTCAGTTTAGCTTTAAATACTTACCCACGTACGTTTACCTATGTACACACTGGCCAACCCTATGAATTGTACATGGCCAACCGTATAAACACGTGGCCAACCCATCCCCCTAGTGGCACCTATTCATCAGATACACCATTTTTTGCCACAAATAAGAAAATTGAAAAATAAAGCTTCGTTTTGCTTTTGATTTCAAAATAAGTGTCTAAATTTTTTACAATTTAACATTAATGCTGTGAGTACCTTAAAGGTTACGCACAGTTTCACAGTTCAAACAGGCTTTACTCCACAACGACTCAAGCAATTTGCACCAAATTTTGTGTGCATAAACTAGATCATATGTGCTTTTACTTTGTGTAAAAAATCTGAACAAAAAGTTTTTTAATTTTGACGAAATTATCGAATGTGAATAGGTTTTCAAAACGTCATTTTTCCGACTTTGCGACTTCACTGCTAACTGTATGCTGCATCAATTTTTCTGAAACTTGGCAAAAATATTTGCTTTGAAACATATTTTTAGAATACATAAAGAACAGTGACCTATCCTTCACTGAAAAAGTTTTATAGTCGCGCAAAATCGACTGCTTTCGCGACACAAACCCCAAAAGGGGGTATTGTAGCGAAAGCAGTTTTGCTCATAGGCTGTGAAAATATAACTTTTTGTTTTGAAGTAGTACATTCAATGAGAAGCTAGGCCAACGCTGTATGGTATCAAATAATTACTGCCAGACACCACACTATCAATATTGACAAATATCTTGGACCAATCGTCATTAGTAAGCCAGACATCACACAATAGGGACATAAAAGTTCGAAAAATCAAGCCAGATATCAGATTGGCCAGCATGTGAAGTACACATAATGTGTGGACGCACAATTTTTTGCGACAAAAAAGAAAAAAGAAAACTGAAGGTTCGTTTTCCTTTTGATTTGAAAATAAGCGTCTAGATTTTTCGCAATTTATCATTATTGCGGTTACTATTTTACAGTTTACGTACACCTTCACAGTTCTAACTAGTATTACTCCACAGCCGCTACAGTAATCTGCACTAAATTTTGTGTGCATAAACTACAACATATGTGCAATTAGCCTGTGTAAAAAAACTAAACAGAAAAACTAATAAATGTGACTTAAAAATGGAATGTGAATAGGTTTTTTTTTCGTCATTTTTCCGACTTTGAGACATTATTGCAAAGTATATGCTAAACCAATTTTGCTGAAACTTGGCAAAATAATTTGCCTTTAGATAGATTTTTAAAATATAGAAAGAACAATTTCTAACATTTTACTGAACAAGTTTTACAGTCGCGCAAAATCGACTGCTTTCGCGACACTACCCCCTTAAGCGCTTAGCAAACACTAACGCTTAACTTAGCGTATCAATTTTGTATTCACATACTTAAAATTTAGTGTTTGGCTTAGAATTAAGCGCTTAAGTTTAGGGACCTCGGGAGCTCCCTAAGCGCTAAGCGCTTAGTTAGGGGATGGTGTGGGGAAGGGATAGGGGCCCGAATTCACATACTAAGAGTTATTCACATACTAACGCTAAGCGTTTGCTAAGTGTTAGCGCTTAATTTGTACTAAACTGTTATTCACAAAATAAACGCTTAAAAATTAGTGTTATACTAAACTTAGCGTTTAGCAACTTTTGTGCTTAGTTTTGGCTTTGGCTTGGAGTGCGCTCCCTGCTTGATGTGGATCCGGAATTCGTTATTTATCCGCATTTCCATTTGGTATTTATAAATCCGATTATAGATTTATTTAAATTACTATTTCTTATTAATAATATATATTTTTCTCGAACTATACATTTGTAAAAAATGTTTTCAGCAGGTGGATTCCTGAGAAATGCAAAATCAGCTCTACATGTTTCAGGGGGCATATCGTGAAAAATATTAATTTTTAAATAGATCTTTAAATAGAAGTTTTTGAAGAAAAATTACTTCGATTAAGATGCTCTACTCAAAAATGTAAAAAAACGAATTTGGACAACAAAGTGCATTTTTTATTTTTGGCGATTAAACGAGCAAAATAGATCGAATTGGTCGGAAAATGTCACTAATATATCCTAAATTGCATGCCCTTCCTTCCCATGGCGGCCAAGAACACAGGACGGATTTTGTGTTCAAAACGGGTTTAAAAACTGTTCAAAACCAGTTCAAAAAATTTTGAACTGGATTTGGACAAGCAACTTTGGACTAGTTTTGAATGTTTTTTAGACGTTTTTTGAATATTTTTGAACTGGTTTTGAACGTTTTTAAACTAGTTTTGGACTCGTTCAAAACGAGTCTAAAACGAGTCCAAAACATTTCCAGCGCAAGTTTGAATGAAATTTGAACTCGTTTTGAACGAAATTTGAACCAGTTTTAAACTAGTTTTGGACGCGTTTTAGACATACGCTGAATAATTTTGAATTCGTTTTGGACTGGTTTTGAACTGGTTTTGAATGTTTTTTAAACTCGTTTTGGACGTTTCGTTTCTCAGCGTTCGCCTGCACGCAGGAATTTTGAACTAGTTTTGAACGCTTTTTAAACTAATTTTGAACGTTTTCGTAGCATTCACTGGCGCACCCTGGGACCTCCCTCGGTTCTACCGTATACAGTGCAATCGTTTTCTAGTTTCTGCCGTTTTCAAGTTTTTTCATTTAGGTATTTTTTGTGCTGTTACATGACTCCGATTAGGATCAGTCCATCCCTCACCCAGAAACGCCTCTACATATATACCAGAACTACACATTATATTTCCTTATATTTTTTAAGCAAATTGTATATAAGAGGGCAAGATTTCCTGTGACACCGGTAATAACTTATATACAGATTACAGCTATGTAATAACTTATATAATATACAGTAATATAGTGGTGCGGGGAAAAAACCCTATTTTCAATTCAACTTTTTGGGTCGTCGTGTGTTCCACATAAATCGGATCCATTAATGCTCCCGGCTGTTGTAACGGCCATCTTTCGCCTAACTGTTGCACTAATAAAATTGATTCTAACTACTCACATTTCTGAGTAATAAGCCTCGAAACCTCCAGGGAAAAAACCCTATGCGGGGAAAAAACCCTAATGCGGGGGAAAAACCGTACCACTTTTCGGCTGTTCTATTACCAGTGAGTATAAACTTAATTTAATCGTGTTCTACAACTCTTAGGTTGCAGTATGGACTAAAAAAACCGTTTCTCCGACACCCATGTGACTCACAATAATTCTTCAAAAATCGACCCTTTTTGGCAGAAATGATTTCTGCCCAAATACGCATTTTTTAGGTTTTAAAAATAGATTTTTGCGCTTATTACGTTAGAAACGGTAGGCAAACACCGCCCGCGTCTACCATTCTTGGATTCAAAGTGGTACGCAGCAGCTAAAGCCTAAATATTCAAAAAATGCCAAATTTTGGTGAAACATCACCAGAACAGGTTTCGTAAGGGGTATCGGAGTATGGGTCAAAACGACAAAAAATGACGTTTTTCGGCCAAATAAACGGTTTCAATGAAGTCTGCGGGTGTTCTTAGCCCAGGTGGGTCAACTTTTGTAGCAACAATGTGTGAGTTTAGCAAAAAATTGTCGCCAAACAAAATTGGGTTTTTTTCCCCGCAATAGGGTTTTTTTCCCGCACAAACTTTGACCTGGCACTGGCACAGGTCAACCACAACGTTTTTCACTGTTTTTGAGCTCCAGAAGTGTAGAGGAAAGGTAACTCTTTTGAAAAATGCAAACGGCGTTGGCCAAAACTGTTTTTGTGACAAATTATGACAAGTCAAAAATTTGGAATTTTTTCCCGTACCACTACACGCACTACGCACTCGCAGTTAATAACTTACAACTACAGTAATACATATAATATACATAGTGTTGGGACGAAAGTTCGGGTTCTGGTTAGGGTTCGGTACGGTTCGGGTCATTTTTGCAGTTCGGGTTCGGGTGGTTTCGGTACGAATGGTTCTGGTTCGGGTTCGGGTACGTTTCGAAAAAAATCCCAACACTAAATATATAATACCTAACTTTTTTGCAGCCTGCAGGTAATTTTAAGGATCAAAATTCGGCGGGAAAGAATTATTTTTGCCCATAAATGGCTTCCGACCCCATCCTTTAATATAGAAATATATAACCAACCCCCATCGTCAGCCAAGCCCCCAGTCTGATCACTAGCCCTCAAAATAGCTTTCACCCCTTTTAATAAAAATCTAGAGTGAAATTATTGGTGTTGAACTTGAAACCCTTAGGGGTGAAATAAGTCGGAAAAACGGCATTTTTTCGACTAATGATCCGGA
This sequence comes from Trissonchulus sp. WLG1_4, assembly GCA_030248245.1. Lineage (NCBI taxonomy): Eukaryota > Metazoa > Nematoda > Enoplea > Enoplida > Ironidae > Trissonchulus > Trissonchulus sp. WLG1_4. The sequence continues at coordinate 30,020 of JASANF010002687.1, read as the reverse complement.
GTCCCTCAATATCCCCCAAACCCAGGGTGGTCAAAATTGAACGCTCTTTCGAATAGGCTGGGTGAAGAAGTTTGTAGAATGTAAGCTTTAGCTGGAAATCAAACTTTGTCCAAAGAAGCGAGCGCATTGTCGTAGAAAGGCAATCAGTGGACCCGGGAAAGACCGGAGGACCCTCAAGGTTGGGCGAAGTCCCAGGTGGTGGAGTCGGGGGGCATCCCCACGGGGGCATTCCAGGATCGCGTGTGCTAGATCGTCCACTGCACCCGGGCAGTCCGGGAGCAGGGCGGTACTGATTCGGGGGTGCCGAGGGTGCCCACGACCCGCGTCTACCCCTGGGTCGACCCCGCAGTTTCAACAAACTGGTAGGAAAGCGGAACAAAACTTTTTGAATGGGGGACAAGATTTTCGAAGCAATAATTGAGGGGGACAAGGATAAGATTTCTTGAGGGGGGGGAGGCATGATATCATGTCCGGGACCGTGAGCGTGAGGACAAGATTTTCAGGAAATCTTGTCCGGGAGACAGGATTTCAGAAGGAACAAGAACAAGATGTGACACCAGAACAAGACAAAACTTTTGTACTGAAACTGAATGTGCTGCAACGCTTCTATCAGTCTGGTCTAGTTAGCTTCATAAATTTCACTCTACATTTTTATTAAAAGGGGCGACGCGACAGCTATTTTGGGGGCTAGGGATTAGATTGGGGGCTTGGCTAACGATGGGGTTCGATATTTTTATTAAAATTTTATGGGCAAAAATAGTTCCACCCTCCCTCGCCGAATGGTTATATACCAGACCCAAGACCCGTGCACTGTGCACATGTATCCTGCAGAAACGCCGAAGTGGCGAAGTGACCAGGAGAATCGGTAAAAAATTAGAGTTGGAGCAAAAATTTGCCTGAAAAATTCTAGAAAAGTTACAAAATGTAGCAGAACTATGTGGAAGTGGAACAGTTAGGCGGAAAAAGAATGGAAAAATGATGGAAATGCTGCTTATATATACTTTTTCTAAAAAGCTGAAAAATGGGACTGAATTAAGGAAATGAAAGAATGAGAATGTATATAAAGGAAAAGTTGCTAAAATGATGTAGATACATACGTTATGTACCTGTTTGAAATGTGTTACATGATAAGAAAGTTTACTGAAGGAAATTTTACAATAACAAGCAAAGCCCAATGCAAAATGTGCAAATTGTAAGCCTATATTATCACTGCGTGAAAAGAAACCTTCTGCGCACCAAATAATACTCTTCTGAGCCAAACTGCAGTAAAATCTATCCCAGCTAAATTGAAGCTACACCTCAGTTGTGAACCAAACGTTAAGCGGCAACAACTGCGCTAAGTTTCATTGGTGAAATTCTCTTAAACCGATTTAAACAATTTAAGGCTTAGCTAAATAGGTTTTAGACAGCCCTACGATCCTTCTAAACACACAACACCAGTATTGAGAGAGGGTGGGTCTGGCAAGGTAGAGACAGTGAATTTTGCAACCCCCGACCCGGACTACCACTGACCGCCTTCCCAACATTGGGAACCGTTTAGTACCCATTGCCAATCACCTGCCAGTCAGGCACTCAGGCCTCGCAACAGACCATCTCTCTCCAGACCCGTCAGTTTCATTTGAAAATGCCGCAAAAGCATTTGTGAGATGTCAGGCTTACAAATGGCGATTGATCCAAGATATAGTCTAATAGATATAGTCTAAGATATAGGTAGTCTAATGTCTGGCAGTAATTATTTGACACCATACAGCATTGGCCTAGTTTCTCAGTGAACGTACTATTTTGAATCAAAAGGCTTTTTTTGCAATCTGTGAGCGAAACTGCTATGGCGACACTACCAACTCCAGCTAATTGGCAGTCAAACCGATTTTGTTCAGTCCACCGTTTGTTTTGTAAATGTGTAACGCGTTTAATGGATAGTAAATTAATCTTGCATTCGGAATTTGTCTGTGTAACGGTTTTTTATTTGTATGACACAAACTGGCAAAAACAATGGTAATGATAATTTTATGAATTGTGAGTGCTATCGTTCACAAACGCATTTCGGAATGAGTAATACTGTACTTGCCTTAACCATGTACTGTAAGCCAGTAAGCCTATGGATTTTTTTCAAATAGTGGGCTGATTAGTGACTTCGTGGCCATCAAGTCTATTTTCATGTATAACATAGTTAAAAAGACAAATTATGGATCTAAATGTCTGTGTGAAACTGTGTGAGATAGTGAGCCAAATTAAAACTACAGTATCAATGTGAGACTACGTATTATATGAACTTTCTGAGACCAAAAATTGCAAACTGACTTTGTAGTCAAATATGCAAATGAAGTGTGTACTACCTGAAAAACAGTGTACGTACGTTTTTATTACAGCATACAGTGCCACTGCCGAACAGACGCTTTTTACACACACACACCGACGTTCACCGATACACGCACAATCGCATCGATCAGAACATACACAAACGCACACACAAATACTTTCAAAATACACGTTATTATCCGACAGACAAGCAACGTTTATAACTGGATCTCAGCCTTTATTTCGGATTTATGTGTGAACATTAACTGTGAATTTTCGAGTGACAAAACCGTCGTTAGTGGGGTTCCTCAAGAAACAGTTCTAGAACCTTTGTTATTTTTAATATACATAAATGATCTTTGTAATGTTATTAAAGACAGCGAGATATCTTTGTATGCGGATGATGCCAAAGTTTAAATTGCAACAAAAAGTAAAGCAGCAGATCCTGTTTTACAACAGGACCTAAATGAGGTCTATGAGTGGGCCGTACGGTGGCAGTTAGTCCTAAATATCCAAAAATGTCAGGTTTTATGTTACGTAACACGAATAGACCCATCAAGCATAAATTACACTTTAGGTGATGTCGCCTTAAAAACAGTTGATACCTCGCTGGATTTAGGTGTATATGTATGTATCTTCAAATATGAAATTTTCTGTGCACTGTCAGAAAGTAAATTGGAACAACTGGGTATGTACGCTGTTCTTGACTGGATAAAAATTTTTTTGGCACAGAGAAAGCAACGTGTTAAAATTGCAATTAAAGTTTACGAGTGGATTTCGGTTAGTAGTGGCGTTCCCTAGGGCTCTATCCTGGGTCCAACGCTCTTTCTTATTTATATAAATGATCTGCCTGAAGTTGTTACGAAAGCCAAAGTACTTTTATATGCGTTGCGTTAGGTTGTTTGGGGACAACACTAATCTTTGTGTTGTATAAAATTACTCGAGTGACTCTGATATTCGTCAGTGAACCCCATGCATATATGTAGCTGGGACAACGGAATTTCGGATAAGTCGAGCGCCTCTTCAGCCAAGTCGTCCGACCGATGCCTTCACGTGGAGCAACGTGGCAAAGACTTGGCTGTGGCGAAGTAGGCGGGCGCATTCCATCTTCCATCTCCGTTAAAGGGCGTCCTGGGAGTCCTGCGGAAACGGCCTTTATCGGGCGGACCCGAGTGGCAGGCGGTAGATATAGCACTGGATGGCCTCGGGCCCAAACCTTGCTTGCAGGGAAAACACTGGGGTGTGTGCCGGCATCGCGCACCCGTCATCGTCCATGTAACCCCTACCCAAATATTTCCAAGCGCCCTGTCAATTGGAAACCACTGCTTCGTTACTCCTATTGCTCAATCCCAAGGTCTGCCTGTGCCGACGGGATGAATGGTCAGTGAGCGAAACTGATCACTAACAGCTGTGTTTTTTGCCGGTCATGCCTGTATTCCAGGGCTCTACGGCATGGATGTTGACTGGTACACCCTGAGAGTAATGACACATGGAACAATTTGATGACTCTACTTTTGATGGGTTTACCAGAAGGGATATACGGCGTACGGAAGATCAGCTGCGCGCTCTGCGTGCCCACTTTGATTCCGAGCTGCTGAGTGCAAAAAACTAACTGCGACTTGCTGTGTGGAATGTTCGCACGCTTGCCGGCTGCGCTCAGCAAGAAGTTCTGGCAGAGGACATCCAGAAGTTGAGCATTGACATTGCATGCATTGCCGAAGCCAGAATAAACGGATCTGGCTTCCTGTCCGTTCAAAGCTCTCAGTATTTATATCACATCTATTACAGTGGTCATGAAGAGGCAGCTCGCGACGGTGTGGCTATTGTGATGTCGACAAAGGCCAAAGCAGCTCTAGTGGACTGTCAATATATATCACCAAGACTTATGAGCGCACGATTCAATCACCGACACGGCTTTATGACGGTCATATCCTGCTATGCGCCCACTGAAGTCTCCAGCACGGATGACAAGAACCGCTTTTACGATGCACTGACGAATTGTCTCACAGAAGTACCCAAGTCTGACTTTCTTGTGCTTGGCGGTGACTTCAACGCCGAGATCGGCCAGAGCAAGGATGGATGGGAGCATGTTCGGGGTCCATTCGGAAGTGGCTCCCTAAACGATAACGGCCTACGCATGCTCTCCCTAGCGTCAGTTGCTGACCTGAAAATCAGGAACTCTATTTTTCGACACCGTGCCTGTCATAAAACAACATGGTATAGCAACACTGGTAATTGTTGCAAGACGCTGGACTATGTGCTTGTGCGTAGAAGGTGGACCACTTCCGTTTTGGATGTGCGAGTCAAACGATCAACCGCTTTGCCATCTGACCATGAGTTGGTTATGACCAGGATTAGACTACGTCTCAAAACGACGGAAAGAAAGCCGAGGCTACCCAAGATCAACACACCAGCACTGCTGAATGACGAGATAGCAAGAAGTCTAAACGTCCAACTGCAGAATAGGTTCGAAGCACTACAGTCTTTGCAGATGACGTCGACGAGCTATGGGAAACTATACGATCTGTCACTTTCGATACAGCTACTGAGGTGTTGAGACATCATAAACCCAGTACTCGACAGTACTTGAGCGACGAATCGGCACAGTTGGCCAGCAGAAGACGTGATGCAGCTGATCAGAGCCAGAGAAAACAACTGACTCGAGAGCTGCGGAGGAGCCTTCGGCGTGACATCGAAACTAAGTGAGCAAAGACTGCTGAAGAAATGGAAACAGCCGCGTGCCGTGGTGATAGTCACTCTTTGTATCGCCATCTACGGACAGTTACAGGCAAGCGAAAACCTATAAGTGAAAGTCTGAAAGATGCTCGCGGAAACACCATCCAAAATCAGCGCAAACGATTAGAACGATGGAAAGATCACTTCAGTAGTCTGCTTAAGGGGGCGCTCCGGGAATCAAGGATTTGGGCCGTATTTTTTAAAAACAGCCACAATGACCTATCATTCTTGAAGGAAAGTTGCCCAAAATACTATTTCTGATGTTTTGACGTGCATATCTCCATAGCAAAAAATTTGGAAAAAATTGGACAATTTACCTATTTTATTCGACTTTTACACAAACTAAGCAAATAAGCCAGTGCATCAACGCTTTTTGAGGTTTTGCAAACAGACGACACGTAGATTTTATTAGTCGTAATGAAAAATTAAAACAATTTTATTGCGTTCTGTGCAAAAAAATCGCACAAGAAACCATTTTCAGAAGCAGCAGACTCAAATATAGGCAGTGTGAATACAAAACCGATTTTTCGGCATTCGATTATAAAATGCTGGTGAAATATTTTTCTACAAAATTTTGCACAATTATAGCCTTAGATTCTGCGCAGTTGAACAATTTTTAGTTTTTTAAAATAAAGCTTAGAAATTTTTTTATATGAATTTTATTGCTCAGAGTTCGACTTCGAAAACACATAATGACATTTTTCATCCAAACCCGACATAAATGTTAAAAACCAAAATAATGTTCAACTAGAGAAGCACATAAGCTACATTTTGGTATATAAAGTGTGACTATACTCAAAGTATAAGCAGAGTTATCGTTTGCCGAAAATTCACTCACGTTTGGTGCTCTGGGAGTCACGTGACATGATCACGTAATTTGAAATTTTGCCTCCAGTGTTCTTTTGTACCATACTACATATATGTGTAGTAAAGTTTGACATTTGCCAACTTTTTTGCCAATTTTCAATGTAACCCCCGATTCCCGGAGCGCCCCCTTAACCAACCGCCGCCTCAATCGCGAGATCCACAACTACACGCATTAACCCTTTCATTCTTATTGTGACAAATACGTCCAGCCATTTTTTGGTCCATTTTTCCTGCTGTGTGTGAAAGAGCTCTTTATGTCTTTATGTGACAAATGTGTCCATGGATATATTTTGTCAAATTATGCACATAACGTATGTGTGGTAATTTTGGCTTGGCCTTAGTGCCCATTTTTCAGAAGTCATCTTAAGGTGACTGTGGGGTAGGTTTTTTAGGTAACTATTTTGTACACTTTTTGCTAAAATTAGGACACATCGCTGGTTTGCACCAATTGCTGTCAAGTTGATTGGCAATCACTCTAATTGGCAGTTAACTCCCAATTAGTTTGCTGTAAGTTTGATTCGCAATCACACTTGTTCTGCACAAATGTCATTTGATTGGCAATCAGCTGAATTCCAAGTGATTTCGAACTTGATTGGCAATCAGTTGACAATCAAATTTGACAGCTAGTTGATAGCAAAAATGTCACGTGCACGACAGCTGACCAATCAAAATTGTTGAAAATTAAAAAGTAACCAATCAAACTGCATTACAAAATCGACCTCTTTTAAGTGTTTTTTGGCCGTAAGCACGTTTTTCAGTGATGTTTATTTTATTAGTTGTATACTCTTGGTTATGTTTTTGAACTATTTTATGAAACAAAACTAGTTTTTATACGAAATTGTAAAAAATTAATTACTCGTTTTTTTCGATTCAATTTATAGTCATAGTCCCAATCAGAGATGCACGGGAGCAATCGGCAAGGGGGGTGCTCGAGCCGCGGCGTTGGTTCGATTTCGGCGAAAGCCGGATAACTTTTGAATTTTTTCGATCGTTTTACACATTTTTGGGGCACTTTTTTGGCTGCAGCCCAAAAATTGTTGCCATTTTTCGATTCTTTACGCAATTTTGGTGCACCTTTTTGGCAATCAGAGAACACTTTTCCGAAAAATTGGGCCCAGAGGGGGGAGTGGGAGGTTGAGGGGGGGGGTGCATAGGGGTGTACCTCACTACAGTACTGTGCAAGAAAGTTCCCTGTTCGTCGGCGTACGTTCAAGATTTTGCTATTTTTGAAATCTACACACTTAGACGAAGCGTTTCCAGGTATCGCGGATGGAACCGGAACCGGAACCGAACCGACAGCAATTTGGAACCGGAACCGGAACCGGTTGATGCCGGTTCCATCATTTTTCTCTTTGATCACCAATAATTTTTTACAGTTCTGTCTGTGCATTTTTGTTTTGCTACCGAACCTGCCATAGTTTACAGTTTTAACTGATGAGCTTTTAATGAATGAACTTTTAAGCGATGTGTGACAGATGGCTCAGCAATGGTTAAAATATTTCTTCTATTTCCAGTCTACCGACATCATTGGCCTGTGGAATACAATTTTGCACAAGATAATAGTTCGGTCAGCCCATCAGTGTTTTGTATACACGACTCATTTGGCTGTGACTGAGTTCAGAGCACTCAATTCACTCTATGTCCTTATTTGTTGCGCGCTTGAGCCTAAGCAGACCTTGACATGAAAGATGAAATAATATTTACCAGCACAAAACTTGTGGGTACCCCACCAGCCCGGGTTGGGATTTGGGAACTTCTTCTCCTCATCTCATCTCCTCACCTCCTCTAAGAGTATAACAATCTTTTTACCATTTTTGGGACAAAAGTAACTATTTTGACAATCGTGACATAAATTTAAGGAAGCGTTCTGAGTAACTTTCTGACGACAGAACACAGTTCAAAGCGATTACATCGACATGACTTATATTTTTGAAATTCATGCTATTTTGTCAATTATAAAGTCATCAGAGCGTCAAAAACATATGTAAAATATAAATATGAAAAAAATTATCAATAAAAATGTGTAACCGAATTTGGAACCGGGAACCGGCAGTTTTCTAGAACCAAAACCGGAACCGGAAACGGTACCCTGGAACCGGAACCGGAACCGGTAAAGTGGAACCGGTCCCATCTCTAGATAAGAGTGCGCATCAGTGAGTGAAAAGGGGCCGGAATACGAAATCACAGGTGCAGGAATGATTTCTTCGGTACTTGTTTGGTCAATAAGGTCAACATAATTAAAAAATTTGGACGTTTTTTTGCAATAAAACACCGCTGATTGCCAGTTAAATGTGATCTAGATGACTATCAAAATTTTGACAGTTGGCTGTCAACTTGACAACCAATTTTGATGGCCATCAAGTTGACAGCCATTGGTGCAACGAAATAGTTGGCAATCAAAAAAATGATTGTCAGTTAACTGCCAATCAGCTTGATTGCCACTTGACAGCCTTTGGTGCAAACCAGTGATAAAAATTCAAGTATGTAGCACAAATGTGATTCTTTTGTATATGTGTTTTTCTTCAAAAAATGTGAAAAAATAAAGTTTCTGAAGACTTGCAACTTTCTGTGACATAAGTCACAATAAGACATAAGTAGCTTTATGCTGCAGTAGCGTTTTCCATAGCAGTATACAATACTTTTTCTCGAATAAAGTTAGGTCCAAGGATTGTACGATTTAATATGTTTGTTTTCGACTTACTAAGCAGGTGTGGGATCAATTCAGGCAAAAAATCAATAAGCATGAGTAAATTGTGACATATATGCGACAGTCTCAAACATTTAATATGCAATACGTCGGCAGATAGCGAACAATTCCAAGCAACTCAAGTAGGTATGAAGTCTTTGCAGTGACCAAACGAAATTTTTCCATGGCCGATTTCAGGGCTTAAGAATGAAAGGGTTAAAAGAGGTGGCGGAACCCTGCCTGGATATAGTCATGACTACACCCACTGAAGCCGAAATACGCCAAGCCGTGCTTTCAATGAAAAACAGAAAAGCCTCTGGCCCCGACGGTTTGCCAGCCGAATTATTTAAGATGGCGATGACCAGTTTAGTTCCGTGTTTGCGTCTCCTAGCGGAAAAAATATGGGACACTGGCAAATTCCCCAAAGCCTGGCAAGAAGCACACATAGTGCCAGTGTTCAAGAAAGTAGATACCCGTGGTTGTGAAAACTATCCAGGAATATCACTCCTTCCAGTTGCAGGAAAAATCTTTTCTGTTATTATTTTGAAACGAATAGTTGCCTTATTGGAAGCTAAATCCGCAGAGACCCAGGATGGTTTTCGAAGTGGACGCAGCACTGTCGACCAAATTTTCAGCTTGAGACAACTCCTGGAGCGACGACATTAATACAGCCAGGCCGTTATCCTTGCCTTTATAGACTATAAGGCCGCTTTTCACAGCGTCGACAGAGAGAGTTTGTGGGATTTATTGACGATTGCTGGAATTCCAGATATATCAGCATGATCAAGACCATGTACGAGGAATCCGTATGTCGTGTGAAGGTCTATGGGGAAACTAGCGAACCTTTCACTGTTGGTACCGGGGTACGGCAGGGAGATGTCCTTTCTCTCGTGCTGTTTCTTCGTGCCGTAGACTGGATCATGACTCGGGCTATGCGACCAAACGATGGCGTACTCGTAGGAATGGCACAAAAGTTGCCAGTCTAGAATATGCGGATGACATTGTTTTGATCGAAGAACTGGTAGAAGGAATGCAGAATGTCATTAGCCGCGTCAGTGCACAGGGTGCCTTTGTGGGTCTGCTCCCCAATGTCAAGAAATGCAAGATCATGGCCAACTTGGATTACATCGAGCCAAGGCTAAGTATCAACAATCAGCCAGTAGATCAGGTATCCGAGTTCTCATATCTGGGTTGTACACTGACAGAAAACGGCAACCCCGGGCGGGAAATAGCTATCCGTATTGGAAAGGCAAGCGCAGCTTTCAACCAACTGAGAAGAGCCTTATGGCGTTTAAAAAGAGTGTCGCTTCGGACCAAGTTGCGTATCTTTGATGCCATGGTGATGTCTGTTCTACTGTATGGCACTGAAACTATGCCAATGAGAGTTAGCGACATCAGACAGTTGGAATCATTTGAATATAGATGTCTGCGCACCATCCTACGCATCAAGTCCGCGGAACGGATATCGCACGCTAATGTCCGAGCGCGTGCTGGGAATCGACCATCTATGGAAGCGCAGGTGCGGAAAAGGCGGTTAAAGTGGCTAGGCCACGTGGCTCGGATGCCTCCGGAAAGACTGCCCCATAAAGTTCTCTTTGCTCCATTTCCACCGTTTTGGAAGAAAAAGCCTGGTGGGCAACGAAGAACATGGGCCGATTGCGTGAAAGCCGATCTCAAAGAGACGTTGAAGCCGTATATGCATGGCCGGTTCTCATGGGACCAGATAGTTAAGGATATAGCGAGGGACAGAAGCCAGTGGCGCCAAATTGTGGGAACTCTTGGGATCGGGCCGGGGCCGCCGTGAACAGGATCCTGTTGGAGGCGCATAAGTCAAAGTAAGTCAAAGTATATGCAGATGATTTGAAGCTATATTTCTGTTTTAATAAAGTAAACTGGACTACAGACTTACAAGACGATTTAAATGCGGTTCTAAACTGGATGATTAACTGGCAACTACAATTAGCTACGAATAAGTGTTGTGTTTTACGTATTGGGTCTTGCGCTGTGGATGTCAGTTATTATTGGGTACTAACCGTTTGGAGTTTGTTAATTCAATGTCTGATCTTGGAGTTCTAATCAGCTCGAATTTAAAATTTCATGAACACTGTGCTAAAATAGCTTCGAAGGCTTTTGGTGTACTTTTGCTTTTATTGAACAATTTTGTGTCTCGTGATCCTAAACTGTTTTGACTAAGTTGTTTATTGCGTATGTTCGTCCAATTTTAGAGTCTAATAGCGAGGTCTGGAATTCTAATTATAGCATGGACACTGATATTATTGAACGAGTGCAACGTCTTTTTACTCGTAAGATATTAGGGAATCCTAGCCTTACGTACGAGGAGCGACTCAGAGAGTTGGGTCTTCAGTCTTTAAAAGATCGTCGTAAATTTAAAGATCTAGTCTTAGTATATAAGATTCTTAATGGTTACGTAAATTTACCTCCAGGTTTGTTCTTTTCCCTGGCGGCTGGTGTCCACTCAACACGAGGTCACTCGTGGAAATTATATTTGCCTAAAGTTAACCTGACCATGTCGAAAAACTCTTTCTCTTATCTCTTCAAATTATTCTGATTGGAATGCACTTCCTAGCTGTGTCGTCGAAGCTCCGAGCGTCCCATTGTTTAGGCAGCGTTTATCTGTTTTTATGTTTGTGGGCGGTGACCCTTCTTTGTGAGTTTTGTTTCTTTCTTTTTGTTATCTATCTTGCCTTTGTTTATTAATAATAATAATAATAAAAGTAGCTGCCAAAGTAAATAGATTAGTTGGAGTAATCTTTCGTTCTTTTAAATGTCGTAATCAAGATTTTTTGGTGAAAATGTTCATGACTTTTGTCAGACCCAGCTTAGAATATGCGTCATGCGTGTGGTCTCCCTATCTTTTAAAAGATATAGATTGTGTAGAGAATGTCCAACGAAGATTCACGAAACGTATTCCAGGTTTAAGGGGGCGCTCCGGGAATCAAGGATTTGGGCCATATTTTTGAGTACTGAGACTACGACAAAAGAAGACACTGTCGTCACAATCACCCAAGTCTAATCAGAAACATAAAAAGGGGGCTAACAATAGGAACGTAACCTGTCCTAGTATAATGGGACATCGGAACCTTGTGACTGGGGTAGGCGACACGGGACCGCCAGTAAAACCAGGCCTCCTGCTCCTCCCGCGTGAACCTCGGATTACTTGGTGGCCCCCCACAGCCAGGCGAACATACACATATACACATAATATGTTAAAGAAGCAACGCCTGCTGGCTAGTGATGTTAAAGTTGCCTTACGAGTTTCAGTTTAAGTTTCAGTTTCAGTTTCAGCTCTAGATTAGTTTCAGTTTCAGCTGTAGTTTCAGCTCCATCGAAATTTTAGTTTCAGTTTAAGTTTCAGTTTCAGTTTCAGCTCTAGATTAGTTTCAGTTTCAGCTGTAGTTTCAGCTCCGGCGAAATTTTAGTTTCAGTTTAAGTTTCAGTTTCAGTTTTGCTATATTTTGTTTTCGTCACACTTTTCTACGTAGCGTATACGGTCGTCGACGTTGCCTTGTGAAGCCCCAAGCTCACATTAATGAACTTATGTACATAAGATAAGATACATGATAAGATAGCGCGAACTCTCGGACCTTACACAGTTACACTCTAACTGTAGAATGAATTAAGGAATGCACGACTTTTTATCTCACGTTCATACAGTTCAGTGTGACAGCGGCGATCAACTTATATGAAGATCCCAGACTAATTTGTGTTCCAGCTGAAGTTTCAACTGTAAAATATTGATGTTAAGCGTCAAACGCTGAAAGGAAAGCTAAAAAACGGAAACTTGTATTCGTTTTGTTGTAGATGGCGTTCACCCCACCGAATAAATAAAACTTAAGTCTCAGCTCAGGCGTTTACAAAAAGCTTCAACTGCACCAATCTTCACATTGTTGCAGCGCACTTGGGTCAACTGCACTAATCTTAACATTGTTGCTGCGCACTTGGGTCAAATTATAAATTTAAGCTTGAGATAAGTCAAGTGTACACTGTACTGTGTAGTCCACCCGCCGTTGATTTTAGTTCCCGCTGCACTTGCGTTTAAATCGAAGGCAATGCTCGCTAGTTGCTGTGAAGACCATACGGGGGTTTCTTTGCGACGTCCATTGTGTATGTACAACTTCATTTGATTGGTTCGAGGCTGAAGCTCCATCCCGCGGCCCGGTCGACCCGGTCGGCCCGGCCGGCCCGGTCGGCGCGGTCGGCCCGCTGCCACGCGGCCCCGGGCCAGTGGTGGGCCGCGGGCTGCAGTGCAGCCTGGCCGGGCCGTCTGACTGAGCGTCGGCCCGGGGCCGAGCCGTCTGACTGAGCGTCGGCCCGGGGCCGGCCCGGCCCGGGCGGCCGGTCAGACCGCAGCTCGTTACCAGCCCCGGCCGATCTCTAATATAGACATAGAGTAAGACACTATTATATACTCTTGCTTAGTGTATAACAGAAAATCAATAATTTGTGCGCAGGGGATGCTGAAACTGAAACTGCCTGAGGCTGAAACTGAAACTACAGTTTCAGTTTCAGCTTGTGTATACACGTACCCACACACACATTGAAATCAGCATTGGCGGAAACTCAGTTGACCTGAAACTGAAACTATGTTTCAGTTTCAGTTTCGGCTTCTGTGTAATTTCAGTTTCAGTTTAAGTTTCAGTTTCAGCTCCAGCGGCATTTCAGTTTCAGCTGCTGTTTCAGCTCTGGACAGATTTTAGTTTCAGTTTAAGTTTCAGTTTCAGTTTCAGCTTTAGAATAGTTTCAGTTTCAGCTGAGGTTTTAGCTGCAGGATGGATTTAGTTTCAGTTTCAGTTTAAGTTTCAGGCGCTGAAACTGAAACATGTACAAGCTGAAACTACTTTCAGTTTCAGTTTCAGTTTCCGCTCACATCACTACTGCTGGCAAGCCACAGGTAATCCTCTTGGCCTTCTCAGGCTGAGGACAGCTCGAGTCGTTTCCGAGCCACACCGCAGCTGTGAGGGCGGTAAAAAAAACATGATCCCGCCAACTTAATTTGCCATTATGTGTATATGAATCAATTTTAAAGAGACTTTATTTAAAAAAAAATGCCGATTGAATTAACTAAATTTTTTTAAAAATTTCAAAAAACTGCACATTCGTTAGTACCACCTTAAGAAACGAATCCTACTCAAATCGCCTCCTGAATCTAGGGCTACCATCTCTGGAACAGCGTCGGATTGTCTATGACCTATGTTTTTTCTACAAAATTTTGCATGGACATGTCAACTTACATTTTGATGATCTTTTTGTATTTGCGTATGATAGTGGTGTTCGCGGTCATTCGCTTAAGTTATCAGAAAAACGCTGTCGTTTAAATGCCACTTAGCTTCAGTAACAGAGTTGTGAAAATTTGGAATCGGCTTCCATCCTCTGTGGTTCAAAGTTCATCCTTGGAAAATTTTCAAAAACAACTGGCAGTGGCGTAGCCAGAAAAAAATTTCGGGGGGGGAGGGAATTACTTTTCGATTTTTTTGAAATGTGTTAAAATGCACTTAATTGTAATTTTAACGCAAAAAACGACACATATTAGCATTTTTTCGGTCAAAAACGTGCTTATTTTCCACCGCTGCAGCATCGAACGTAAAATTGGAGCTCAAAACTCCGAAAATTACAAAAACGGTGGCCGGCAATGGTCCAGAAGCTCGCAAATTAGCAAATTTTCCGAAATTTTTTGACATAAAACTGTAAAATTATATACTAAAAATGCATTTTTTGTAATAAAAAACAGCTAAAACCATACACCAAACATTGTATTAAGCAAATACATAGGGCACAATGCAGATGTATGTAGTACATGCACATGTTTTCATTAGGGATGGGACCGAAAAAAATTTCACCGAATACCGAATACCGAATATTCGGTTTTTCGTTTTCGGCCGAAAACCGAATACCGAATACCGATTACCGAATAGTTGTCATTTGTCACGCAGATTTCTCAGATTTTAAAAATCCAGAAAAATATAATACTACGTATAGATAAATATATAAATACTATCTATCTATAGGACCCCGGGGTGGAGTGGGACAGTGTTTTTTGGCGCGAAAAGTTACACCTCCAACAAAAAAGTTTCAGAAACAATGCCGAAAACATGCGACTTTGAGCGATATACACAACATAGGCGCAGATTCGGTTTAGGCGGTAAATGCAAACTCGCATTTTTTCAACGTAGAAACATGTTTTATATGCTATATGAACCATGTATTATAATATTATACAAATAACTATCGTGCCAGTGTGCTGTCGAATATACCACCCCCTTCGTGTAATCATCTTTTTGCTTCTTATAAACCTGGGTTTTTAAGGCCATAGCTAAGGCCATGGCCTAATTTTTTCCGGATTGGCCTAAATTTTTTCAGCGATTGAAGCCAGCTGGCCTAAACTTTTTCAGCTACCGATGAATAAAAAATTTCTGATACGTCTCCAACTGACCAAATTCGGCCTAAAAATAAAATTTCTATATAATATGTTTGTTTCTGGGCGCTCCCGCTCCCAGCCCCCTGAAACTTTGTGGCTTTGTGTTCTTTGCTTTTATCTTTCATGAAGGCTTGTTGGGTTGCCGACTAGTTGCGAAGCAACAAAAAGCAACCCTTTTGTATCTGTCATGTCCGTTATTATTATTATTATTATTAATATTAATAACAAGACTAGTGCGTCTAGTTTAGACTAGTTCGACCAAATCTAGATCCTGACGTAAGTTATTATATGAAAATAAAAAAAATTTGAAGTTTTTTTCAAATTTTGTTCAAAATTAAATTTCAATGCGACTTGATCGCATATGAGATGATTATAGGTAGTCGCTAAAGGGAAAAATTCCAGGAGCCATAACGTTTGTTAGGGTTATGGTATCGACGTGAAATTTGTTTTATATGCTTGCGCTTGTCAAGAGCTATCAATTGATATGTCGTATGATGACGTAAACGGCGACCAATGGTCAGTATAAAAATAATAGTCATACGTGACTGGCCGTTGCGTCCGTAAACATCATGTAAGGTATCATCCGAAAGCCCTTTCAAGTCTGAGTTGAATGCTGTCAATTTTGTGTTTCTACGTCAACGTTGAAGCAAGCTATAACGATTTCAATTTTTCGAACATTTGTTCAATACGTTTATGGTGTGAGTAGTCGCGGAGGAATTTTTTCGAGCAAAATGTTTTCTAAAAAGAACTTTAGGCTATAACTTTTTCCAGGGACCACGTAAAAGGCTCTAGTTTTCACTGTTAGATAGAGCAGACTATGGGCTTTTATTTGATACCAAAAAAGCTATACAGTACATTGCAAAAAAAAGTTTCCAATTCGTTACTGGTAACGAACATTCGTTACCAGAAAAAGACGAAGCTTCGTCCAAAAGGACCAAGGCTTGTCCTAAAAGACGAAGCTTGGTCCAAAAAGACGAACGTTTGTCCAAAAAGACAAAGCTTCGTTACCAAAAAAAGACGAAGGTTTGTCCAAAAGTTTGTACGTTAACGCTGACTTATATACCGAAAAATGCAAAATAAAATTTTAGAATAAAATAATTTTCAGATTTGGACCCATATTGCCGGCTCCATGGTCACTGATGAAATAAAAACTGTTTTGTGTTAGGATCACAGTTATATGGGCGACTTCATGGGAGCATTTTTTTTGTTATATCAATGGTAACATAGACGTTGCGTGATATATTAGAAAAATAGTAAGTGTACGTAAAAATTGTTGACGCCATAACTTTTTTTAGCTAACTGGTAAAAAGTTCTAGTTTTCCGCATCAGTTAGGATATAAGAACAGCTTTGATTTGACACCATAAAAAGTATAGGTTACCGCTGACTTATGTGCCGAAAAACGTATGATTAGTTTTGACAATAAAATAACTCCAACTTTATTGACCTGGAACCAGAGAACCGGGTCACGTCCAGCACAATGTAAACTTGTTTCATGTTCAGAACATCAACGCCAACCCTTCCAGAACCACCTCACCCTATTATTATAATTATCACAAAAAATAGGATAGTTTTAAAGATGGTAATTATTGGGTTGCCGACAATTTGCGAAGCAAAAAGCGGGCAACCCCTTATATTTGTCGTGTCCGTGTCGTTATTGTTGTTATTGTTATTGTTGTTATTATTATTGTTGTCCTCGGGTTTTGTAACGCGTTTTTCTCAGCCCCCCCTGGTCGGATTGGTCCCAAACTTTGTGGGTGGAATCCCTCTGAGGAGTAGATGCCCCGGACACTTGGGGGTGTATGAGGTGTCAGTGGGTGAGGTGAGGTGTGTCCTCAAAAATTGAGGTTCGCGTTAAAAAATACGTGTAAAACGGTTTTCCAACGCGTTTTTCTCAGCCCCCCCTGGTCGGATTGGTCCCAAACTTTGTGGGTGGAATGCCTCTGAGGAGTAGATGCCCCGGACACTCGGGCACCCTCCTACCCCTACGGGGGGTCGAGTCACGTGACCTCAAAAATGGGGTCTCAAAAAAAATGTAATGAACGAAACCTGTTGTGGTAATGTTTCAATTGGGTTATATAGGTAAGTCGAATAGTGTATGTAGTGAAGTGTGTTTCCAGGACGAAACCTATTGTGCTTGTGTGTTGCAATAGTAAGGACTCTTCTGGGTCCCCCTATGACCCCCTGAGGGTAGTCCAGCCCCCCCCCCTTAGGGTACCATGCCCCAGAGGGCCAAAAGGGTCAATTTTTCGAAATCGAGATTTTGATGTTTCTAGGGGTAATTCGAGCTCCTGAACACGAATAGAGGGTCTCCTGCCTAGAATAGAGGGTCCCCTACCGTCGGCAACCCGTTTATTGCCGTTAGGAGATATTATTATTATTATTCTCTGGACACTAATTTGAAACAGGTTTTTCTCAGCCCCCCCTGGTCGGATTGGTCCCAAACTTTGGTGGAGGGATCTCTACCATTAGTACTTGCACCCCCCAACTTTATGGACTCGTGGCCCCTCGGGGGCCCGCGTCACGTGACCTTGAAGGGAAAATGGACGAAACCTGTTGGGGTTATGTTTCAGCCATTAGTATAAAAGGGTGTAAAAGATGGGTTTCAGATGTCCAATTTTCGAAATTTGGATTTGGACGTCCCTAGGGGTAATTTGGGCCCCGGAAGACGAATCCGAGGTCCATTTTCGTCTAGGACCTCTCGGGACCCTTCCATGACCCCCTAGGGTACCCTGCCCAGGGGGTCCCCAGGGGTCAAATTTTCGAAATTAGGATTTTGACGTCCCTAGGGGTAATTTGGGCCCCGGAACACGAATCCGAGGTCCATTTTCGTCTACGACCCCTCGGGACCCTTCCATGACCCCCCTAGGGTACCCTGCCCAGGGGGTCCCCAGGGGTCAAATTTTCGAAATTGGGATTTTGACGTCCCTAAGGGTAATTTGGGCCCCGGAACACGAATCCGAGGTCCATTTTCGTCTACGACCCCTCGGGACCCTTCCATGACCCCCCTAGGGCACCCTGTCCAGGGGGTCCCCAGGGGTCAAATTTTCGAAATTTGGATTTTGGTGTTTCTAGGGGTAATTTGAGCTCCTGAACGCGAACAGAGGGTCCTCTACCTAGAATAGAGGGTCCTTTGCTTAGAATAGAGGGTCCTTTACCCACTGTCGGCAACCCGTTGATGTCACCCGACTTGTCTCTTTTCACCCAGGCAGTTTTAAGGGGGCGCTCCGGGAATCAAGGATTTGGGCCGTATTTTTTAAAAAACAGCCAAAATGACCTATCATTCTTGAAGAAAAGTTGCCCAAAATACTATTTCTGATGTTTTGACGTGCATATCTCCATAGCAAAAAATTTGGAAAAAATTAGACAATTTACTGATTTTAATCGACTTTTACACAAATTCAGCAAGTAAGCCAGTGCATCAACGCTTTTTGAGGTTTTGCAAACAGACGATACGTAGATTTTATTAGTCGTAATGAAAAATTAAAACAATTTTATTGCGTTCTGTGCAAAAAAATCGCACAAGAAAACATTTTCAGAAGCAGCAGACTCAAATATAGACTGTGTGAATACAAAACCAATTTTTCGGCATTCGATTATAAAACGCTGGTAAGATATTTTTCTACAAAATTTTGCAAAATTATAGCCTTAGGCTCTGCGCAGTTGAACAATTTTTTACTTTTTTAAGATAAAGCTTAGAAATTTTTTTATATGAATTTTATTGCTCAGAGTTCGACTTCGAAAACACATAATGACATTTTTTATCCAAACCCGACATAAATGTTAAAAACCAAAATAATGTTCAACTCGAGTAGCGCATAAGCTACATTTGGTTATATAAAGTGTGACTATACGCAAAGTATAAGCAGAGTTATCGTTTGCCGAAAATTCACTCACGTTTGGTGCTCTGGGAGTCACGTGACATGATCACATGATTTGAAATTTTGCCTCCAGTGTTCTTTTGTGCCATACTACATATATGTATAGTAAAGTTTGACATTTGCCAACTTTTTTGCCAATTTTCGATGTAACCCCCGATTCCCGGAGCGCCCCCTTAAGGTGGTACTAACGAATGTGCAGTGGTTTTTAAATTTTTGAAAAAAATTAGTTGATTTAAACTGTATTTTTTGAAAATAACGTCTGTAAAAAATTGATTCATATACACAAAATGACAAATGAAGTAAGCGGCATCATGTGAAAAATTTTTTGGAGCAAGCCAAGCCAGCAAGCCAAACTACACAACAGGAGAATGGAATTTTAACAGTTTTGGCCACTTTTCTTAGCGCATGCGCAACGCATAAACACAAAAATAAATATGAATAAACTTTAGCAAATTTTCTAGACCCAAAATGAAAATTTTTTCAATTGCTTATATTTTTGCGCAGATATAGAACCCGAAAGTTGAGTGTGAATAGACACTTTTTACTTTGAAACCGTATATTTCATTATATAATTGACAAATCATAAAATCGTTCATTTTGGGTCTAGATAATTCACTTTTATATATTTGTGCCATTTTTCGCATTTTTTTATTTTTTAAACTCGTCAAAAAGTGGCCAGATTTGAAAGCGCTCAAAAGAGCCAAATTGGTATACTTTTAACACGTGCCATACAGATCATCTTTACAGTTGTACAACAAAACTTTGCTTAAGTGTAGAAGAAAAGTAGCGCTTTCTAACGCTATAAAAACTATGATATAAAGTTAATTAATTATTGAATACTATCCTGTTGAAAAACACTGCACATTCGTTACTACCACCTTAAGTGGGACAGTTATTAAACTGCTTGTGAACTTTGCAAAGTTTACTCGCATTTTTCCAATTTTTTGAGTTTTGACGATACTTATAAGCATCCATCAAAAATTCATGCAATTAATACGAGTTGTGTTAAGGTGGCGCTCACCTCAAAAAGTCATGTTTGGCGCTAAGCTCATGCTGTCAGTACTAATACCATTTTGATTTTACATCAAAGAGACCTCAAAAAAACCTATTTACAATACATTTCAGCACTTTAATGTGAATGTGTCAAATTTTATGACCATGTCGAATTTCCTATTCACACTAATTTTATTTTTGACCTAGCTCAGCGAAACTTCAACCGATTTTGACGATCTTGGTATCAATAGAAAGATCTTTCAAAACTCTAGACGTGATTGATCTTCGATTTTTTATTTCTATTTTTGATTTTGCAAAAAAACGATTTTTCAAAAATCCTTTGTGTTTGAGCGACTACAAAAAGTGCTGCGAGCCAAAATTTGAAAATCGAAAAACTTTCACGTCTGCATTTATATTCTTTCTTTCATTGTGCAAATTTTCAACTCAATCGCAAACGGCAGCTGGGACCCAGGTCCAAAAAAAGTAGTCGATTTCGCTACGCAAAAATGTAAGGTTTGCCCACACGTTTCACTTTTTCAAAAATTAGACCTTTCCTAGGACTGCATATTTCCGTTGAAAAAGTTACCAAAAGCCATACTCAATTTTTTAAGAAATTAAATCAAAAATTTGACATTTTCGAAGATTTATCAGCTTTGTAGGTTTTTCATTTTGCATTTTCTATTTTCACGGCTAAATAACTCAGCGAAACTTCAACGTATTCGTAAGTTTAATGCATCAATTTAAAGCTAAGAAACCGCATGTTTTAATGATATGAGTAATCATTTTATATGGAAACAAAAAATTTTTTTGCTACGACTACAAAATTGTCCAAAAAATTAAAAAAAATTTTTTATCACAATATGCACATCAAATGAAAGCTATTTTCATTTTGAACAACTTTCCTTCAAGACATTATGGTCAGAAATGTCGCTGAAAAAAATTAAACGCCAAAGTCGGTTCCCCTGAGCGCCACCTTAAGGTGGTAGTAACGAATGTGCAGTGTTTTTCAACAGGCTAGTATTCAATAATTAATTAACTTTAGCGCATATTTTTTATATCGTTAGAAAGCGCTACTTTTCTTCTACACTTAAACAAAGTCTTATTGTACAACTGTAAAGATGATTTGTATGGCACGTGTTAAAAGTAGACCAATTTGGCTTTTTTGAGCACTTTCAAATCTGGCCACTTTTTGAAAAGTTTAAAGAACAAAAACATGCGAAAAATGACACAAATATTTAAAAGTGAATTATCTAGACCCAAAATGCACGATTTTATGATTTGTCGATTATTAAATGAAATATACGGTTTCAAAGTAAAAAGTGTCTATTCACACTCAACTTTCGGGTTCTATATCTGCGCAAAAATATAGGCAATTTGAAAAATTTTAATTTTGGGTCTAGAAAATTTGCAAAAGTTTATTCATGTTCATTTTTGTGTTTATGCGCTGCGCATGCGCTTAGAAAAGTGGCCAAAACTGTTAAATTTCCATTCTCCTGTTGTGTAGTTTGGCTTGTTGGCTTGGCTTGCTCCCAAAAATTTTTCACATAATCCCGCTAACTTCATTGGCCACTTTGTGTATATGAATCAATTTTTTACAGACTTTATTTTCAAAAAATACAGTTTGAATCAACTAAATTTTTTCAAAAATTTAAAAATCACTGCACATTCGTTACTACCACCTTAAATGCCTCACAAATGCTAATTAGAGGTTATATATTATTTAACATAATTATACAGTTTTTATGTTTTTTCTGTACGTCTCAGGTCGAAGTGTAGTGCTAATTTATAAAGATTAATAAAATGAGTTCTTATTCTAAACGTTCTTTCATTTCGAATTTCCTTGATTTTCTAACTATTTGGTATTCGGCCGAAAATTGACTTTTCGGTACCGAATACCGAATACCCGTTTTTCGGCCGAAAACCGAATACCGAATACCGAATTTTCGGTACATCCCTAGTTTTCATTTAGGATAAAAGCAAGAAACACTATGCCAAAGAGTTGCAGGGGTCTGGGGGCGGCAGCCCCCAGAAAAAAATTGGGGAAATTTTTGATTTTTAGGCCAAATTTGGTCAATTGGAGACGTATCAGAAATTTGTTCCGGCCGGACCATAAAAACCAAAGGGGGGACCCTTGTGTAAAATTTCAGTCGGAAAAAATTTCGGGGGGGGGGGGGAATTCCCCCATTCCCCCCCCCCAGGCTACGCCCCTGACAACTGGCTACTATGGATTTATCTGCATTTTTGAAGGGGCGGGGTTTAACGTGATCAGCCTGGTCGTTCCCCGTCCTTCTCAGTTGTTGCTAGTGCTGTCGGTTTATTTTTTCGTTTTGTTGTGGTTGCTGCTATATATATTTTTTGTTTTTTTTTGTGTTTTTTGTTCAGCTAAAGCTTTTATCTGTTTATTGTCTAATCATTTTGCTACTTATAAGCAATTTTTTTTGTATCCACAACACTGTGTACGTATATATACTTTGCTTCAGCTGAATAAACCTATTTTGTTTTGCTTTGCTTTGCTTTGTAGCGTTTCGGGAAGGGGGGGAGGCTTAGCTGATGGTCGACGACCGGGCGGGGTGATTGGGGTGAAACGCGCAAGTACTCTAACACAAGCGAAGTCTGGAAGCTCGAAGATGGTTTAGCTTTTTAGAATTTTGACGATTAACCTGCATTGAAAAAGTTGTCAGCACACGTCTTAAAACCACAGTGCTTGTAGGGGTCTGGGGGCGGCAGTCCAAAGAAGCTGAACCTTTTTTGGAATTTTGAAATATAATTTGCATTGAAATAGTAATTCTAAGCAACACTTATATATATATTGTTAAATCAGAGTGGTTGCAGGGGTCTGGGGGCGGGACCCCCAGAAAAAAATGCAGATTTTTTACAATTTTAAGGCCGAATTTACGAATTTTTGCAATGGGCAAAATGCACTTTTTAGCAATTTTAACACTCAGAAAACACCTTATAAACGCAAGCATAGTATATACACCACAAGCTGCAGGGGTCTGGGGGCGGCAGCTCCCGTAAAAAAATTGGCGATTTTTCCAATTTTTAGACCGGATTTGGTCAACTGGAGACGTATCAGAATTTTTTCCGACAAAATTGAAAACAAAAGACGGCAGCGTAGCGTCACATCAGACAATGTTCTTACACAGGTATATAAAAGCTGCATGCAGCACATTGGGAAAATTTTTTATTTTCAGGCCAAATTGGAGACAATTTTCAGTCAATTGGAGATTTATCAGACTTATCAGAACTTTTTTCTGGCCGAGCCACAAAAACCAAAGGGGGACCCTTGTTGACAATTTCTTCAACCCTTGTTGACAATTTCTTCAGGTTCCACCAAAAGGGGGGGGGTTCAGACCCCCTGAACCCCCCCCCCCCTGGCTACGCCCATGGCCTCTACTGTTACATGAGCTACATGACGAAATATGAAAATGCGGGTTTTTCCCCGTCTGCTATACACTCACACACACATACACGCTTAGTGGTATGGGGAACCCTAGGCTAGCGCTTCCTTATCGAACCACTAGACATAGGTCCTGTGTCCTCTATAAAATAAGGGTCATAGCTCACAAACTACAAATTTGTGGATAGGGGTTTTATTACAAAAAATGCTTCCCTTGAGGGTATGTATCTGAATAGAAAGGGTTTATATAAAACATTTAAATAATCTGTAACAGAAAAAAAGTAATAGAAAATTCAGATTCCTGGTTTTCCTGTTACTCCAAAAAATATATAGGTCCACTATTCCCCTCCAACTGCATTTAACTCAAATATTATGTCGTCTGCCAGAGATGCACGGGAGTTATCGGCGAGGGGGAGGGCGCCCGACCAGTAGCGTAGCCAGGATCAAGTTGAGGGAGGGGCCAACGTGCCTTCGTGCTGAGGGGGGGGGGCAAAACCGCTGAGGGGGGGGGGCACTGGCCCCCCGCCCCCCCCCCCCCCCCCCCTGACTACGCCACTGTGCCCGACACCCCCAGCGGAGATGAGGGTGGTCCTGGTTTTCGTTTGATTTCCTGCTAAAGTACGAGTGCAACAACTCTTTAATAACATAATACTGACAAAGACCAACGACACAGCTTCGATTTATAGAACCAGTATATAGTTACTAATTTCGACATCTATCCCCCCCACGCACAGTGGCGTACCCATAAAAAAATTTCGGGGGGGGAATGACTTTTCGATTTTTTGTAATGGGTTAAAATGCACTTTTTTTAACGCACTTTTTTTAACTTTTTTTAACAGCAATTTTAACACTCATAAAACGCCTTACAAACGCAAGATTACTAAACCACAAGGCTGCAGGGGTCTGGGGGCGGCAGCCCCCAGAAAAAAAATTAGGAGAAATTTTCGATTTCTTGGCCAAATTCTGTCAATTGGAGGCGTATCAAAAAGTTTTTCCGGCCAGACCATAGAAACCGCAGGACACAAGGTTGCAGGGGTCTGGGGGCGGCAGCCCCCAGAAAAAAATTGGCGATTTTTCCAATTTTTAGACCGAATTTGGTCAACTGGAGACGTATCAGAAATTTTTCCGACAAAATTCAAAACAAAAGAAGGGAGTGTCATATCAGACGGTGTATTCCACAAGTAAATGTAGCATAATATACTCGTGTACACATGCACATGCAGCATAATGTAGTTGTGTATACATGCATAGGCTTTGATGAAAGACAATAACGAGGAATAGTAAGCCACATAGTCGCAGGGGTCTGGGGGCGGCAGCCCCAGAAAAAAATTTGGGAAAATTTTTTATTTTTAGGCCAAATTTAGTCCATTGGAGACGTATCAGAAAATTTTTCCGGCCGGACCATAAAAACCAAAGGGGGGACCCTTGTGTAAAAAATCAGTGGGGAAAAATTTCGGGGGGGGGGGGGAATTCCCCCCATCCCCCCCCCCTGGGTACGCCCTTGCCCACGCACATAAGCCCATAGTCATAAAATGCCCTAGTAAATATTGTCTAGTCAAGTAAACATTTCGGTGTGTTCAGCATTCCAATACATTCATTCGAAATTTAATGGGTCATTGAACTGAGCGTTAGCTTTGGAGTTGGAGTTGTAGAAGTTAATTCAGACTGCGAATTAATCACTCACGCATGATTGCGGCGGAATGTATGTGCAGATGAAGTGCGTAGTCATGATATAATGGTAGCGGACAGGGCTTGCTAGTCGCTTCGTTCGCCGCGTGCGTAGTTCCTAGGGATAGGCCTAGCGTACTCGCGTAGTCACTAGTCAGCCTACACTGGTGTAGGCTGCGTGTAGGCTATGCCGATGTGTGTATATTTACATGTTTTCATTTCTGTAAATATCAATTAAATTTTAGCTGAAATTAAAAAGCCAGGGACTTTTTTTCAGATAGAAATCAGAATCCGATTTCTGGGTGCAATTCTCTGAGTTTTACTTGAAATTCTACGAAATTTATCTGAAATTCTTTTGAAAGTCTGTAAAATGTATCTGAATAGAAAGGGTTTAAAACATTTAAATAATCTGTAACAAAAAAAAATTAACAGAAAATTCAGATTCCTGGTTTTCCTGCGTCCTACGTTTAACTCTGGGGCGCGTGGGTATGGGTCTGGTCTGGTATTGAACTTGACATATATACTGACATGCATAGATATATATATATATATATGTATATATAGTAATCCTATATGCAGTGTGGTTTTAGCTAATGTTATGGGAAGAAAGGATGCTGCGGCCCATCAACTACCTGTAGAAAACTATAGAAAGCAAATTGGGAAACAGGAGCATCAAAAGTCCAAGAAGCAGTTGCGGCAAGTCGTGAAACGGGCGGAGCTAAAGCGATCACCGAAACCAGTTGTCAGTTACGCTTGTCGAATTTTTGGATTTATAATCGTATTGCTAATTCTGGTGTACTTAGCGATTTTCATATCGCTCAAATATGAAAGCGAGCGGGTGGAATGGCTTGTTGCGCAACTTGATCACCTATTTGTGAATTATCTAAAACCCTACTTGCCGTTTTAACGTCATCAATTTGCTTTCTACTCCATAAATATGCTTCCCCATATTGGGATGTATTTGGTGGCGTATGTCATGTTCGCTTTGCTGATAATTTTTCCGCCAACGGAATTAATTTCAGCGGGACTGTCACTGGAGAAACTGTTTTGTTTTGGCAACGAACATTTCGATTTCATTAGGTACCAGCTGAAACGCACAACTCTGATTCCTTTTCTGCATTCACTGCTCCCCTTTGGTTTTTTTCTCGTACTGGCCTTTATAGAGGAACGCTGGGATGTCCTAGCGGATATTGTTCTAGGTCCTTCCTTGCCTTTAAAGCTGGGTTTAACAGCGGCTGTCTTATTTCCTGTGGCAGTTGGGACGTGGATGCTTAACAGGAAGTTTAATAATTGGGCTGCTCACCCTCTGGTTGCTCAGCTTTGTTGCTATGATGCCAACTGGGAAAGTGTTGCTAATGTTATCAATGAAGAGTATAGACGTTTTGATAAGTTCACCGTGACCTTAGGCGGTATACGTCGTGTAATTGTTACGGATTCGTGGATTATTGTCACTGGAAATTACACTGTCAGTCTTAGCCAACAAGGAGACGCGCGCATGACCATTGTGCGAACCGACGAGCACGCTGTTTCGCACCATAGTGAAGTGGCTGTGCAATTTTTGAACATTTTGGTGGAAAACATTTCCAAACCCATTCCATCATTTGAGTTTCGTCTCAACTCCCTGGATTACCGGTAATGTAATTCTCTCTATAATAATTTATATAATATGTTGAAGTTGTGACGCTGTGTATTTATATTATACTTACATGTTGTACTTTTATCCTAGACAGTTTGTTACATATATACCATACAGTGGCGGTCCCAGACTTCGATTTCGGGGCGGGGGGCGGAGGTCTGAAGAAATTTTTTGACTTTTTATAATAGCATTTTTCAGCTTTACGCTAATTTGTTATAGCCGCAGTCATATCAAGGCCAATGAATTGAGTCTGTTTGTAGTAAAAACCAGTGGTGTACCCAGGAAAAAATGGAGAATTTTTCAAATTTTAGGTTGAATTTGGTCAACTGGAGACGTATCGGAAATTTTTTTCCGACAGGAAAATAAAACACATGATGGGAACCTCACATCAGACAGAAGACAGTGTATTACACAACTAAATGCAGCAGAATATACTCGTGTAGACATGCAAATGCAACATAAATTACAAAAAAACCCATTGGGCCATATTGTGTTAATTGAAGTTTAGAAAGTTAACCAGAATATTAACTATATAATTTGAGTTATGTATATGTACCAAATTCTGCTTCTGTAAATCTGAGTTAATGACTGTCACCGTTATTTAATTTTTTTTCTTTCTAAAAATTATATTGTGATGCAACAGGCGGCATATAAAGTCTCTGTATGGGATATATATTATGCAATTTATTATTAGTAAACAATTTCATTTCATTTCATTTCATAATGTACTCATGTATACATGTATAGGCTTTGATGAAAGAAAAAAAACAAGGAATAGTAAGCCACAGAGTTGCAGGGGTCTGGGGGCGGCAGCCCCCAGGAAAAAATTGGGGGAAATTTTTGATTTTTAGGCCAAATTTGGTCAATGGGGGACGCATCAGAAAAATTTTCCGGCCGGACCATAAAAACCAAAGGGGGGACCCTTGTGTAAAATTTCAGTCGGGAGAAATTTCGGGGTGGGGCGGCCGCCCCCCCCCCCTGGGACCGCCCCTGATACCATACAGGAATGAATTCTGCCTGGCATTCATGTGTTGGTTAAAAGCGTGAGGAGTACTACTTTACTTTTTTGATTTCCTGAAACTTTGTGTTCTAACGCTAAGCTTAAGTGTCAGATGTTTAATGTCATGTCATTATTTATTTCAGTGATTTACGCAGCAAGTTGCAAGCTCCAGTGGATTTAGCAAGGGATATTATTATTCACCAGTCCCTCAGTGAGCGATTTGTTGATGCATTCAGCGAGCACGCCATGGCTAATCCAGCCGCCACTATATCGGCCGAGTTGAGGACTCAGCTAGACAACTGCATGGGTTGCATGCAGGTGAGTGTCTAGTGTATATATTGCTTTTACATTGTCAGCCAATCTCTTAATCTGATCTCAGTCAGGCCCCTAACAAAGCTGTCGCCACTTTTAATAATAATTCAGACTGTAGAGTGAAATTATTTGTGTTAAAACTCTTCGAAGTTTATTAACTTCCAAAAACTGCATTTTTCCTGTCGGCCCACAGGCCGACAGGTCTTTTTCCTGTCGGCCCACAGGCCGACAGGTCTTTACGCTGCTTTTCCCAGCGTACTTTACACGTGTTTTGACTTTTTGATTAATGGCTGGTCTAAGTTTTGTTATTCTAGCCGGTCCATTTGTCAAATTTTGTTTTATTGGTTGTCAAAGTGTGATTTGCTATACGTGCGGCTATGTAATAATAGCTTTTTGTTTTCCGGCAATAATTAGTTCAAAAAGTATTTCAAAGTTGATTTTTTAATTTAAAGAAGTTTAAAAAAATGTTTGCAGTTTGATGTGCTACTTAAAGTATTCCTATTTCGTAATCGTAACCATAATTTAGGCTAAGTTTCAAACGCGCGTTATGTTTTTTGAGCATCACCTTACAAGAATAAGTATATAACCGTTTACAATTGACAGCCAAGTTTTTCGCCAAAAAGTGCAAACCGACGCACTTTTTCCTGTTTTACTGTTGATGCTTCATTGATATTAAAACAATTCAGTGAAAGCTAAAAACCAAAACGAGATCTCCAAATATATACTGGACTTCAGACGAATTAGTTGGAGAGTATTAAACGTAGCAACGAAAATTGTAAGGCGACAGGAATAAACTTTGTGGAAGTGATAAAGGCAGCTGAAAATTTTGCATTAGATTAACCCATTTTAACCGTTTTAACCCATTTTAACCCGTTTTAACCCATTTGATTCAGGTGAACTGAATCATTATGGCGGATTTATCGTGTAATGCTGAGGTATGCCGGAAGACTTCTTGAAAAATTGGAAATCTAGATTTCAAAGTGGCCTGTGATATCTGCCAATTGTCCAGTCATTCGTTGTGTGCAGGTATCAAGGATACCACTTTCAAGAAGATTCAGGATACTGAAATCTTAACTGTGTTATCGTTTACGTGTCCTGGCTGTAAGGCTAAGTTGCGACAGTTGATTGCTGGTCCGACCTTGCCCGATGGAAATTCTACCTCGGACAATGATAGGATTCTTCTGTTGGAAAACCAGATTTCGGAACTACTGAGTCGCGTGGCATCCCTCGAAGCCAAACCGCCCCCACCGTCCCTCCAAGACGTTCGTGATGAAATGTCCGATCTGCTGGAAGCTCAGGACAAGCGGAATCGAGCAGTGGTTTTTGGGTTGCCAGAGCAGAAACCTCCAGATGGGGAAACGCTGTCCATGGCTCAGTCGCAAGCGCTTGATTTGGCTGAAGTCAAGGAAATTGCAACCAAAATCGGGATTGACTCTGACTGTGTTCAAAATGTATTTAGAGATGGATTGCCGGAAAAGGATGGAAAGCCGCGAATCCTAAAAGTCAGTTTCAGTCCAATGGAAGCCAAATCTACATTCATGAAGTCGATTCGGAATCACCAGGGTGAAAAACCACGTTGGGCTAAGATTTGGGCCAGGCCCGACCTCACATTCCGGGAACGACGGAAGGATGAATTGCTCCGTGGAAAACTGGCGACGGTCCGTGAAACCTGCCCAGATGCTATCATTCGTCGTGGTAGTATTATTAATCGTATTACTGGCTATATAATTGAGGCATAGGAGGGTGGGCCCCCGGATCTGGCAGTATCCAAATGTAAAAAGTTTGTCGACACAAATTTATGTCTGCTTTTGAATGCATGTTCTATTAAAAATAAAATAGATTCTTTGAAAATGTATCTAAATTCTCTACCCAAAAAGCCCGTTCTTGTGTGTATCACTGAAACTTGGTTAAATCCAGAAGATTTAGATACTCCCTACTTGCTAGACGGATATTCCCTAAATAGAATGGATCGAGCGAAAATTAATGTTCATGGGCGCATGTTGCCTAAAGTTGGGGGTGGCGTGCTTGTGTACGTGTTGCAAAATGTTAAGTTTGTTGTTTGTGATGAATTAAGTGGTAAAGGCTGTGAGTCCTTGTGGATTGATATAT
>JASANF010002685.1:0-14577 GCA_030248245.1 Trissonchulus sp. WLG1_4 | reverse complement strand
ACTGCTGCTTGTTGCAGCCTAGTTTTATTTGTGACCTAACAGTTTTTTGAGCCACTTAGGCGATGTTTTTTATGCGACAAAGGGCAAGACACAGTACTACATATTTTTTCTAGACTCAATACATAGAGTTAAGTCAGAGTTAAATGTGACTGGAATCAATAATGTAATGAAGCCGTACATACGTAATTCATATAAAAATGTTTTATTAAGCCTTCACTTCATTTATGTAATAAATACATCAACCCTAGTCAATTTCTTTTGCAATCAAAAATATTTTCCTAATATTTTCATTTTTTATTTCGTTTCTTTCTTATTTCTTCATTCTTCATTTCATTCTTTTTTGAAGTTCTTTTTTCTTTAATTTTTCTTTAAATTTTCATGGCACCTCTCTTTAAATTAAAAATTTATTTATTTTCCTTCATTTTTCTTTCAACTTAAATAAAGACTTAGCCGTAATGATTTTGTTCAGGCTTCATTCTTTGTCGTATTTTTACGTCAAATGCACGATGCGATGCTAGCCGCATTTCCTATAAAATATAAACACTCTATACTCACGCAAGCATCACTACAGTATACTTTTCACTCAGCAAAGGGAACTGGGTTTATAGTCAAAATGATTCCATTCAAGGTTGAAAAGTAGTCTAGACTGTTCCTTTGTTTACTTCTATTAAACTAATTATTTACAAAAAACAAAGTAAAATAAGTAAAGCATGAATATTTTCTGTTAAAATTATCATTCAACGGGAACTGTAATTTCCCGTTGAATGATTATTTGAGTGGGGCTGTTCTGACTAATTTCTGAAAAAGCTTATAAGGGAGTCAGAACGGTTTCAATTGATAGTTACAACAAGTTGACTATGGTTGCCTCTATTATTATACAAGCTGCTTGTCAAATGGCTTCAAATCGTGAATGGTGTTCTAATGTTACTTGGTAATAGCAAAAGTACATTTTAGTGTTTCATTTTATAGCCTAATTGCAATACACACTGTGCCTGCGCCTTAGCGCAGGCACACGCGCTAGCCGTTTTTGGGCTACCTGTCGAAGTTTTCGTAAGCACGTATGCTCGCTCGCTAGCTCGCTACTTATGAGATTTAATAGATGCACCATGTAATGGCCTAGGTTCCCTTAGTCCGGTGAATAGTCAGAGAATTTCCTGATGCGTAGTCCTTACTACAGATTATTAATAATTAGACAACAACACGATAACTAACACTGAATTTAATCAGAATTTTAAAACAATAACGTAACTGCAAACAACGGCAAATGGCCTGATGTAATGGCCATAGTATAATATAGGGGTTAGTAAATGGCCAAGTGTAATGGCCCAACACAAAGTAACTGCTGTTGACTTCAAGGAAACTTGCAACGACTACTCCTAGGATTTTCTTCCCGCAGCTTATATAGCAGTGAGACAACTTATAGCGTCCGCTTTTTCAGCAAAGGTAAAAAGGTGGGTCCCTCGCCCAGCTAGCAGCTAAGGGAGGGAAAATTCCACGAATATCCTCGCCCAGCTAGCAGCTAAGGGAGGGGAAATTCCACGAATATAAAAATTTGCTGTCAAACTGGAACGTTGAAGTAGTAAGTTTTAAGTTAATTACATTAGAATTAATAGGCAATGCAATTTTTGGGTTTTTACTAGTAATTATTCACAAAGCAATCCAAAGTGTCGTGAGTTGCCTGCCCATCTTCTCACAACCACACAATAATAGATGCACCACACGAAAAATAGGATCCTAGCCCTAAATAGCTAAATACAATAATAGTGTCCAAAAACATCATGTTCATCTGAAAGTTGACAGTTTTGGCAAACTTTGCGTAGCTCTAACTGTACAAAAATAGCAAATACAAGTTCTTAATTCGGTTCGCTGCATATGAACATCAGTACATGCAACACACAAAATTATAGGATTTGGCTCAAAATAGTTAGATGTAATAATAGTGTCCTGAAATGTCAAGTACATCTCAAAGTGGACAGTTTTGACAAATTTTGTTTAACTCTTATTTTACGAAAACTACAAATATAAAATTTTATAGTGGCCTCGTTATATATGAGTTGGCATATGCCCACATAAAAAATAAGTTCCCGAAAAATAAACCTTGAGCTGCATAAAACCAGCCATCTGTGTTTTTTATCCACGGCTTGGGACGTGGCATAGGCCCATTGCTGTTTTTTTAATTTTTTAATTTTTTGCTTTATTTTTACAAATTATTATTACAAATAAACAACAATTTATTCAAACTCACAATAAGTAGCATGGCTAGTACGCATACATTCTAATCTCAAGTGGGCTCCTAATCTAATGGTGAGGAACCACACAAGTGACGTAGTTGAAAAGTTGTAGGTTGCTTACTAAAAAAATTTTGTTGAAAACATTTTAAACTTTGAGTTGAGCAACATAATAGCTAGTTTTCACAACGAAATTTTAAACACAATTAAACAAGTTGTTGCTGTTTTTGGTGGACTTCAACAAAACTAAGTATTTTCCCCCACAGTTTATATAGTGTGGTAGGTTGTGAAAAACGGGTTCAAATATAAACTCTGTATGAACAAAACTTCTAAACTGTGTTTCCGTTCGCAAGCCGCGATTTGTTGCGGTTGCGACCTCCACGGTGTAGGCGACAGGCCCACACTTAGTGTAAGTGATTAAAGAAGCCCACAGATTTCGCATGACATTGCTGCTTGTTCTGCTTACGGCCGCTTTAAGGCAGCAATATTGCTGGACAAAAAAATCTTGATCGCCTACTATACAATCAAAATTGTGACGAACACAAAAACCATTTCTGCCCACGCTGCTTGCTTCATCAATATAGTGAGGAAAAGAAACTTCTTCACACGCAGTTCTGTCAGAAGATTTATCTGACCACCGTGGAGAAGCGAGAAGACAAATGGCTCAAACTCCAAAATCTGCATCGAATACAAAGTGTCCCATACGTGTACGCGGACTTTGAATGCTTGACCGAAAAATAATCAGGCTGTCCCCTTCCATATATGGTTTAATTTACCTAAAAGTACCAACCGGAGACGAGATGTAGATTTGATCTGGTTGGTGTAATGGACTGTTGTGGGGCTAATAAACAATTGGAAAAAATTGTAATTTACCGTGATGAAGATTGTGTAACAAAAGTTTTGCACATGTTATTGGAAAAAAAAGAAGACTGCTAGATGAACTTTACTCATGCACAGCCATTAAATATAACCATTTCTGAAGAAAAAAAATGACAAATCAAAAACTGCTATTTATGCTGAAAATCGTTAGCCCAAAATGAACCCAAAGTCCGCGATTGTTGCCATTTTTTTGGTCGCAGCTAATACCAAATGCAACATGAGCTTCCGAAATTGTGATATTGTGGTGGCTATTTACAATTTTTGAAGATATAAAGGTCATTCATGCAAAAAGTTGGGTTGCTGTGTAACGAATTAGTACTGCAATTAGGAATTAGGACTTGTAATGGACTGCATTTCGAAAAGGATGGCGGATTATTTCAGTTTTTCTTTGAAAAAACAAAAACTTCTCGTCGACAACCCCAACAGCAATCTCAAGGTGGCAACCTCTTCGCAGATGCTGAAGCTGTGGCAGACGACAATGATGACAAAGAGATGACCTCAAAAATTCTCAAAAGCTCAAATTCGAATTGTCAATAGTTTTCTGACCATTTCTTTAGAAGCACTCATCCACAATTAGGCTAAAGAAGGCTTTGAAAAATTTCATGCAATAAAAAATAAATTTTCGAATGATCAATTAAAACTGTTGCTGCACAAGGGGGTTTATGATTATATGGATGTTCGGACAAAATTCAACGAGAACAGCTTACCATCTAAAGAAAACTTATGGAGTTAATTAAATGTATGCAACATTAGTGACTGCAATCACGCACACGCTCAATCTGTATGAATTCTATTTAATATCCAAAATTTGAGGAAGTACCACAACCTTTACCTAAAAACTGACATGGACGAAAACAACTTGTACGGATAGGCATGTGGAGTATGTTCCAATCTCTACCCGTGAAAGACTTTGAATGGTTGACCAAGGAACAACTTAACATAATTGACTGGAAGTACCAGCTGTAAGATTAATACACGGCATATGACCTAGAAGTTGACTTGGATTATGCAGAAGAACTTTTTCAATTTACACAACGCGATATAAGAAGCTAGAGCTAGCTTTATGAAGCCATATATTGTGGTTAATACTAATATGCGTATAAATGCTAAAAGTGATTTTGAGAAGGATTTGTTTATATTGTTAAACAATGCTGTATTTGGGTAAAACTATGGAAAATGTACATGCATATCAACCCGTAGCTTTGGGCAAAATTAGCAATATTTTCAACAGAAGGAGTCATTATGTGCAGTTTGTTTGATTTAAATGGAAATTTAATATTACAAAACACAAAAAACTAATAAAACCAAATTCAATCATTCTTGTTTTTAAAATTAATAATAGGCGCAAAATTGCTTTAAATGCAAGGCTTAATGCCAAAATTTTTTCAAAAAATCACCAGTGTATCCCGATTTTAGCTACAACTAAAGTTAAAAATTTTCATGCAGCGTCATGCTTACGACCCAAAAAAATGGGTTATGGGAGCTTCACAGGACTCGACCCAAAAAGTTATTCGGCCTGTTTTCTTCAAAAATCGTTTGAATATTGAATTTGAAAAAAATTAAAAAATCCTAAACAAAGTTTGGAATGTACAACAGTAGTTGAAAGTTACTATAAGAAAGGATAGCTATTCTATAGCACGTGCACAGTTGGCCGTAGTCTAAAGTCAGCCAAAAGCCACTTCTATAGTACGTGCACAGTTGGACTGTACTACGCAATAGGCAAATACCATCTTCTATAGCACGTGCACAGTTCAATATTTAGCAAATCTTGTCAGTTTTCAACAAGACAGCCGTGTTAATGCATCGTTTTTATGAGTCAACGATGGCAAAAAGACCACCAAAATTTGGCCAAGTGAGCATGAAGCATAGAACCGTGGCAACCTCTCATTTGACGCAGAACTTTGATTTTGAAGGTCAAATATTTACTGAACTATGTTCTAGCGAATATCTTACTCAGCTCACAATTATTGTTTATTGTTAACAGAAAGAAGTGTTATAATTATGATTAAATAAGTGAGCAATAAAAGTACGTATTATTCAACAGCGAAGTTCGTTACGTTACGTTCAGGTTTACGCAAACTATTTCGTTCGAATTGTATGTTAGTTTAGTCAATAATGCGGGTTCAGCTGTGGCTATACTTAAAATAAATTGCTTCCTTGGAATTGTTTTTTTTCCATTTCAGCATATGTTCAAAGTTCTCTCTCGCCAACTCTTGCTCCATTATTTGTTCTTTTTCGCTCAACTTAACTGTAACGTGCGATTTTGAGTCAGACAAACAGTTTCCTTTTTTGACCCATTCTTTGACGTATGATAGGGGTTAAAAACTTTTCACTTCTGGGCCATTAATGCGAATACAAAGAATGCTGTCCAACGTAATTAGGCCTAACCGTGAACGTCTGTCATACTTAGTGTGCTTCGAAATTGAAATTCCTCGTTCGGCTTCAACAGAGCCAACCGGCAAAACAAGGACCGTTTTGACGAGTTGCTTAATATTAGGCTTCCAGGCGATCGAATCAGAGGCGAGGATAAGGGCCCAGAATATGTCTGCTCCAGCCTTCCTGTTGGCCATGAAGCTAGGCCTTGATAAAATATCTTCCAGCACAGCTTGCCACTCTGTAAGACAGGCATCCACTGGTAATCCAAATGAACTGGCCAACAGTGCTATTTCTTCTAGTTTGAACCCGCGAGCTTCATCTGGATTTTTAGGTAAAACATCCGGATCAAAAGCATCTATCGCCTTAGTTTGTTCTTCTGATAAGTATGAGTCCTAAGATTGTATTAAATGACTGACAAATAGTTCCATTATAGTACTTAACTGCGGTGTTCTGCTACTGCCACCTCTTTTTTCAAGAACTATGTCTTTGTACTCAACTTCATCAGCTGTTTCAAACATTTGCAAGTCAGTACGTTTTGTTTTTTTTTTTTTTTTATTTTCTTATTCTTTTTTTTATTGTTTTTTCTTTTTTCTTTTTTTTTTAACTTATTTATTTTTTATTTTTTTTTATCGTTTTTTTTTTTGTCTCTTGTTTAGATATTTATTTTTTTTTTTTTTATTTTTTATATGCTTTTCTTTTTTTTTTTCGTTGTAATTCACTTTTTTTTTTTTTTTTTTGTTGTAAGCTGCTTTTTTTTTTTGTTTTCTGTTCGCTTCATTTCTTTTTTTTTTTTTCTATTTTCTTTTGCTATTTTTTTTTTTTCTTTTTCTCTTCTTTTCTTTTTTTTCTTCATTCTAATGTTTTTTTTTTTCTCTTTTTCTTTGTCCGTCACATAAGCATTCTAGAAGTAAAGCACGTAAAGTGGCCCCATAATTAGTTGACAATTCCCTCAAACGAGTTTTCAAGCTTTTGAATTTGTCAGCCATACCAATCAGAAGGGCCCGTTCAGATTGAATTTTTCTGGATATCCAGCTCATTTCTTCAAGAATGTCTATGGTAAATGCCAAAAAGGTAACTTGATTTCTTCTAGACAACTGTGTCATATAGCTTTTCGCTCTTTGTTGTGTTTCCACATCAAAATCTGATGATGATGCAACGTCTTGAAGGCTAGTGTACATACCACGAAACATCTTGAGAATTTTTTTCAACGACAAAAGTTCGTTGCTGACCAATCTAATGGCATGAATGTAGTTTAGATTGACGTACTGTTCATCCAAAGCCGCAAAAGCTTCCGTTAATAAACCCCGCCTTCTTGCAGCAGTAAAAAACGTACATAAACTGTTAGCTAATCTTTCCATATTTTTAAATTCAGAAAATTGTTTCCAACCAAATCCAATTGAAAGCTGCAATCTGTGTGCCATGCAGTGGGTTGCAAAAATAGTGTTTCGTTCAGCCCATTCTCGAAGCTTAACAATAATTCCATTGTATTTGTCTAAATTCACTGCTGCCATGTCACTCCCAAATCCTACTAAATTACGTCAAACAGTTTCAACAAAGTTTGGACATATTTTATTGTCCTCTGTAAATCCATCAATAATGGCTTGCGTCTGCTGAGCTGCAGATTCACCGTGCTCTAGCTGCAAAAGTTTATAAAAATACACCTGGGGCCGTAATAAACAATCAGCAGTTTCACAATCATCAGATGTGGTCGTCAATTCCAATGAACGAAAATACGTAATTAAAAAATGAGTGCCTTTCTTATCCGTAGATCCATCAATTATAAAAGTTAGAGGAAAGTCACCATTTGCAAATATGCTTTACTAACTTTTCGTGCATTCTATCGCTAATAAAGTTCATAATTTTAACGCTAGACTGACGTGTTCGATGAAGTCGACCAATATTTCCTTCGAGTTTACCGACTAATTCAAGTAGTTCTGGATGTAGAAAAAAGGGAATATTCAACCTTGTTTCAATTTGTTGAGGGGTATCGGAATTAATTTCAGAAATATTAGCTTTGCACGACTCCGCTGCCGCACCCACAACACAAGCAAAATGCGCGAAAATTCCCCAAATGGCGGGCATTGTAGTTGACGTAAGTTTTTAGGTAGTACAAGTCAAAATTAAAGTAGTTAATTCAAAATCGGCAAGAACAATGCAAGGTTCAGAAAAATATCAACGATAAACAAGTGGACAACTTAGGCAGTAAATGTATGGCAAGCAAAGCTATGTTGGATTCAAAAAACGGATCAATAACACGACTGTTTCCAGGCAGTAGCTGTTGCGGTTTGGAATTAAAGGATAATATGGTCGTTCGTAAGTACCTTAGTCAAGTAGGGTAAGCAAAGGCAGTGTTACGCTCAAAAACTTGATCAATAACATGGCATGGCTGTTGCCAGGCAGCAGCTGTTTTGGCTGTTTGGAGTTAACGTATATAATACGGTCGTTATTGTAGGTAGCTTAGGCAGTTAATATAAGGTAAGCAAAGGCAATGTTACGCTCAAAAAACTGATCAATAACATGGCTGTTGCCAACCGCTATCTGTAGTGGCTGTTTACTTAGATTGTGTGCATGGTGACTGTAGTAGTGCACGCCTAAGCCTACTGCCTACCTAAGTAAGAAGCTGCGCCAATGAACCCAACAAACAGAATTGATAAAAAATGCTGAATCCTGTAATAAGTGAGCTGTGCACAAGTTAGCTTGGTGAGACGGTGTTGGGGGGGGGGGGGTCCGACGAACTAGGGGGGGTACCCAAAATTTTGGTGCCGTTACATGTATGTTATGCATCCCGTAAAAATTCGATTTCGAACAAACAAGGACTTGCTACAGCAACTGAAGTGCTAAATGAGATAGACCTGAATCGTACTACACTTGAGGTGGTAAATGCAAATCAGTAAAGCGCAGAACGACTTGTAGAAGCGGTCCCCAACTCAAATAACGCAGGACTGCCGAAGCTGTACTCGAATGAAAAGATGTTGTTGCAGTTGAGAAAAGCTTGTGGAGGCATTAGAATCCGATAAATAGTTTTTTTAAAAAGAGCATCAAATCTCCGTTGTCAATAAGTAGCCAAACATTTTGCAAGTTTACCGCAGGGAGGTATTGAAACAAACATGCAAACTGGAACGAAAAACATTTTTTCGGAGGTTTTCGCGTGAAATTGGCGTTACGTTTTTGTAGCCTCGTCACTCACTCTGTCATAGTATAAGCTACATCGTTTATTTAAAGTTTTGCTGCGCAGCAGATTTTTGAAATGGTTTACCTACTTACATTGGGATTTACAGCTTACTGCTCAATGAGAACACCTTTTGCATACAGCTTCTGCTTGTTAGTTAACAGCTTCTGCTTGTTAGTTAAACAGTTATGATATATTACCTACTATTTGTAAGTTTGCCGGACACTAGTGATGGTACAGTTCTAGTACCTGCACGTGTTCGATCAATTACTAGTTGGGCTCTATGGCTTTAACCCTTTCCTGCACAAGGGAGAAAAGATACACTAAATCCGGCGATTGGGTTTCATCCTAGCACTGGTGACACCATAGCACTGTGTTTACACTTGGTTTCATTTTAGCACTAAAAGATTGCATCTTAGCACGGCCGAAATTCACCCTACATAGCACTGCTTAGTTACATCCTAGCACTTAAAGTAAATTAACATATATTACGTATTATATATTATTACTAAATTACGTCTGACTTGTGCGTACCTAAAATGGACCTCAAATGCATTTGTTATTGAAAAGTTCCTATTTAGTACGTCACCATAGACTTTTGACCTTGCAAAAATGAGATGGCTTACAAATGCGTTGAAAAAAAGAATTCATAGGATGAATCTAGTTAGTGCTAGGATGCGTCTTTCTAGCGCTAAAGTGAATCTACTTAGTGCTAGCCGTTAGGGAGTGTCTTATTAGTGCTAGGTTGAATCAAGTGCTAGGGTGAAGCGAAAACTTTCAATAAATGGATTAAAAGTGCTAAGGTAAAAATCAACCTATAACCAGTCCAGCCTTTGGCTGAGTTTTAAATTTTGTCATGTTTAATGACCGGACTGACACACTCGGCCAGCTACGCACTTAACTCGAATATCAAACGTATTCTCGTCAATTAACTAATTCCGTGACTCATCACGCCGACAGGTTTCACTAAAGTCTGACCAAAAAGTGTATGTATGGAACTTCATTGCTTCATAGCAGCTTAGTCGTTTGAGGTAACCCCCATAATGTATATATCATTCGAAAGCATTTTTTAAGGAGATTTTCATGAAATTAAATTATTTTGAAAAATTCGAAGTTAAAAATTCTGATTCAAATAAAATCGATTTTTTCCGCCTAATTGCAGGAAACCTAATGTATTATATATCATTTGATGGCCTATTCGATTCTGCGTCTAACGATATATGCAACATCACTATAGCATGCACCTGTCAAAAATGATAGATTTTTTTATTTTTTATTTTTCCATTGAAAAGCGCATTTTTGGCCCGTTTTATTCGCTGTAACTCAGCAAATACTCAACCAAATCTGACAAATTTTGCATCAATAGACGCGTTGTGATTTCGCGCGGTCTGTGAAAGTAATAAAATTTCAAAATTTGATACTAAATTTTGCAATATTTGTCAGGTTTACAGTCATTTTTCAGCAATTTTTGTTCAAAATTAGTTAAAATAATTAGTACCACATTAAAGTTCAGTTCTTTAGCTTTCATTTGATACTAAAAACATGTGCTTTTGATTGGATTGAGCAAAGTTATGGAAAAAATAAATCATTAATCACAGTATATGTGTGCGCCCACAAAAATTTCTACACGCATATCAGCGTGTAGAATGTTTGAACGTATGCACATGACATGCTAATCAAGCACTAATTTTTGACAAGTAATGAAAACAGCTATAACTTTTTGCTGCATAACTTTGTTCAATCCAATTAAAAGCACATGTTTTTAGTATCAAAAGAAAGCTAAAGAACTGAACTTTAATGTGGTACTAATTATTTTAACTAATCTTGAACAAAAATTGCTGAAAAATGATTGTAAACCTGACAAATATTGAAAAATTTAGTATCAAATTTTGAAATTTTATTACTTTCACAGACCGCGCGAAATCACAACGCGTCTATTGATGCAAAATTTGTCAGATTTGGTTGAGTATTTGCTGAGTTACAGCGAATAAAATGAGCCAAAAATGCGTTTTTCAATGGAAAAATCAAAAATAAAAAAATCGATAATTTTTGACAGGTGCATGCTATAGTGATGTTGTATATATCGTTAGACGCAGAATAGAATGGGCTATCGAATGATATAAAATACATTAGGTTTCCTTTAATTAGGCGGAAAAAATAAATTTTATTTGAATTATAATTTTTAACTTCAAATTTTTCGAAATACTATAATTTCATGAAAATCTGCATCAAAAATGCTTTCGAATGATATATACATTATGGGGGTTACCTTGTACGACTAAGCTGCTATGAAGCATTGAAGTTCCGTACATACACTTTTTGGTCAGACTTTAGTGTGAGACACTTCGATTCTGATGTAGCCGTGTGCGAGAAATGGTTGTTCGGTTCCGTACTTTCTTCGGATTAAAAAGATAGTTTTAATCAGACTGAACGGCTTACACTTTGTTTTAAAATTCTATCCAAAAATCTCTGGATTTAAGGCTTATTCACACGAGGGCGCATGCGCGGGCGCATTGCATGGCGTATGAGCAGGCGCATGAGATGGCGCATGAGCGGGCGCATGAGCGGGCGCACGAGCGGGCGCATGAGCGGGCGCATTCTATTTCCACACGGCCTGCTGCCTTATTTCACATAATGCAGTATGCAAGAGTGTGTGTGTGCGTACGCCATGGAGCACAATGCGCCCTTGTGTGAATATGCCTTAAGGGGGTAATTGCGTTTTTAGGTGTTTTTTAAACTACCATAACTGCACTTAACCTCAACGAAAACTAGAGCGGTCTTTTTTACAATTTTTTACACCTTCTAGCTTTAAAAAACCTATATTTAAAAGCAGATTATCTTTTGCAATTTTACTGCTGCAATCATTTGAATACACCCCATCAGCGGTTTTTTTGACTAATTTTTGCGCCACAGTTATGACACTCAAGATCAGCCAACAACTACTAAACTTTTTGCAGTTATGCACTGACATAATATCCCCACCCGTTTTTTTGATATAGTTCATAAGTCGTTTCTACGTTGAGAAAATGACATTTTTGTGCAAAAAGCACGTAATTTGATTTTTCTCTAAAATTTTCAAAAGCCCATAACACCGACTCTACAAACTATTTTTAGAAAAAGAAAAAAACGGGTGGGGATATTTTCCTAAAGATAATGTGGTTAAAGTTTCGAAGCCTTAGTCCGTTTTTAGCTTGAGTTCTGTGGGCGCAAATATTACACTGAAATGTCAAAAACCACGAAAACGACATTACCCCCTTAAACGGATTCACCTTTTAGCGCGCTGCATTTTAATCATACTGAACAAAATTTGAAGTTTGTCCACTGATTTAGGTTAAATGCCCGCTTTAGGTTAAACCTGTTTAGTCGGTAGTTTAGAATAAATATGGATTACGAAATCATGTTCAAAATCAGTTCATATTGAACATGCGAGTTTGGGACAAACAGCAATTCCAAGGCCCAGCTGTTTAGGCAGTCTAACTTAAGCTGGACTGATTTATTTGTATTATTTTCAGTCATTCCAGAATTTTATAATCTAAAGAACTGTATTTATTCAATTTTGCCACAATGAATGTGTTCCACAACATGTCATTACGGACGTCCAAAAAAGACGTCGATGCCAATGATGAAAACATTTTCACACTCAAACCCTCAAAATTTCTGAAAAAAGGCGCGAAAAATAAATCCCTGCCTGCATCAGAGTCAGAAACGCTACCTCCGGTGGTTCTTGACACAGGTATGTAGTTGGAATCCGTGGTATCTACGCTTTGCCACAATGGTAATATTTAATTACATATCATAAATTGATCATTGTCAAGTGCCATCGTTTTTTGTTATATATGTAGTATAACAGTAGAAAAATAAATTATTTGCGTAAACAATATTCTACTTCTACATAACATCGTGAAACCTATAAATTGACTACATATTTACATGTGTATTACTTCACCTATCAGTGTACTTTACAAACGTAATTCTGAGTGTCAGTTAACCAGTTCGGACTTACTGGATTAGATTTAATGAATTAACTATGATAATAACTCGTTCAGTTTTTTATTCAAAAATTCGGCACGTTTATGTAATTACCATACAGGAGTATAATTTGAAGAAGTGACTATTGTTCAGTGGATGGTCGTAACCGTTATGGGAGCAGTTTCGTTGACAATACCTACGTTTCATTTAAATACAGAGACTGTTTCGTTAGAAGAACGACAGCGTATACCGTTATGTCCACAGTCTTATAGGGCGTAATATGTACCTCATCCTAGAGTATTAGCACAGCAACCGTGCGCCGGCCACAGTTGACTGCTAGAAATAAACTACAATATCTGCTGTATCTGATGTACAAACGGAGTTGCCATCAAATATCATAATGAGGCCATAAAGAAAATACTAATTTTGCGATGAAAAAAGTCCAAGTTTCACGTTGTTTAATCACCAATAGGTTTCGTTGTGCGGCCAGGACTAAAATTGGGTCATTAAAATTTTAGGATTTGCTAAAAACACAATTCGAAGATCAATTGACTAGAATAAGCTAGACAAGACTCATAGTCCCAGATTGGGCATCCATCACGGGCGGTGCCTGAGATTCACAGTGCACATGAAAGGGTTGTAGCCACTCTGAGTCCATTGCATCGCGCTCTTAGTTTGCTATATTTTACGATTCATTACTATATATATATATATATATATATATATATATATATATATATATATATATATATATATATATATATATATATACAGTCGATTTTTCACTCAGTCGACCTTGGTCGACCAAGGGTTGGGCAACCTCAAAAAATGAAAATTTTTTGTTCCAACATATTTTGTAAAGCATCAATTGAGATATACAAAACTGGTAACCGCACTTCTCAAAACCGATTTTTGCCCGAGTTATGGCCGTTTTTTGCCATTTAAACCGTCACCAAAAAGTCCAATTTTGCGGATTTAAATTTTTTAAAATTAACATGTTACAAAAATAAATTGACGTTGGTATTTATTTACCACCTTATAGCCATTGCAATGGTAGTTTACGATGCCAAGTATGGGATCCATATCTGTAGTAGCTGTGTAGCGGCAGCTGTTTCCAGCTGATATTTTCCGACCGTTTCACAATCTTCGTATCAAATATTGCTTCAGATTCCTATGTTAGTGTAAAAAGACACACACAGTTTTTTTATAGGAACAAAGGGGATTGACCACCTTTATGCACCATACTAATTACTATAAATTTCCATTGCACAGGCATACTTTTTTATCGACCTGAAGTGATTAAACTATACATTTTTTCAAGTTTTACGAAGATTTCCGGGCTACATCTCTGTTTAGCTCTAAAAATACCTACTTTTTTGTTAACATGTGTACCTTGGCTAATGCTTCGTATACTTCTGAGGACAATTGACGCTGATAATAAAATTGTATGAAGTGTAAATTACTCGAAAAATAGATTTTATTAACTATTTGAAGCAAATACATCCATTTTCACACCAAATTTTACTTTCACAACAGAAGTCACACTCCATTTTTGTACATCTGCAAAGCAAAACTGTGTCTTTATTTACCACAAAAGTGACAACCAATTACCAGTGCACAGGCATACTTTTCTAACGACCTAAAGTGATTAAAATATACATTTTTTCAAGTTTGACGAAGATTTCCGAGCTACATCTCTGTTTAGCTCTAAAAATACCTACTTTTTTGTTAACATGT
Organism: Trissonchulus sp. WLG1_4; assembly: GCA_030248245.1. Classification (NCBI taxonomy): domain Eukaryota; kingdom Metazoa; phylum Nematoda; class Enoplea; order Enoplida; family Ironidae; genus Trissonchulus; species Trissonchulus sp. WLG1_4. Next base: position 219 of record JASANF010002685.1, on the reverse strand, counting down.
GTACCTTGGCTTATGCTTCGTATACTTCTGAGCACAATTGACGCCGATAATAAAATTGTATGAAGTGTAAATTACTCGAAAAATAGATTTTATTAACTATTTGAAGCAAATACATCCATTTTCACACCAAATTTTACTTTCACAACAGAAGTCACACTCCATTTTTGTACATCTGCAAAGCAAAACTGTGTCTTTATTTACCACAAAAGTGACAACCAA
>JASANF010002683.1:0-28016 GCA_030248245.1 Trissonchulus sp. WLG1_4 | reverse complement strand
CACAGGAAAATTATTTCCAGAAAAAAACTAGATCGTAAAAAATTATCTGGTTTTTTTCTAACTTTTTTCTAGTTAGAAAAAAACCAGAAAAAATTATCTAGTTTTTTTCTAACTTTTTTCTAACTTTTTTCTGGTTTTTTTCTAGTTTTTTTCTAACTTACGATCTAGTTTTTTTCTGGTTTTTTTCTGACTTTGTCAAAATACGATCTAGTTTTTTTCTGGTTTTTTTCTGGTTTTTTTCTAACTTTTTTCAGATTTGCCCCAAATCGGTTTTTAATGTTTTTGGAGTACTTTTACGCCCTTTTTGTCATTTGTTTTTAGTCTTTTGTGTCTGTAATTCCCTTTATAATGCATATTTTAGCTTATTTTGTCTGTATTTTCCGGTGTTTTTGGTGGGTTTAAATTGGTTTTTCCACCTTTTTTTTAGTTTTTTACTATGCTTTTCTGATTGTTTGCTGATGCGATGTGAGTATTTTAGATTTTTCAAACTTTCTCAAAATACGATCTAGTTTTTTTCTAGCTTTTTTCTGTTTTTTTTTTTGATTTTTTTCTAACTTTTTTCTAACTTTTTTCTGCTTTTACTAAATCGTTTTGCAACGTTCTTAAAGTCCGTTATATACCTTTTATTTAAATTTATATATAATATATATATATATATATATATATATATATATATATATATATATATATATATATATATATATATATATATATATATATATATATATATTTATTTCATGTATATTATTATTGTACATTAATTTATTGTATTTTTGTGTTTCTTCCTTTTTTCTGCTGAGTTTAAATCTTTTTATATGTTCATTAAAAGCGGCGACAGTTATTTTGGGGGATATCAGATCAACGCCATGGGGTTTTTTACTTTTATTAAGATGAGGTGCGTACCGTTTTACGGGTGAAAACATTTTTCCCAAATCGAATGTAAACCGGGTAGATGAGTGTTTCAAAACGAACCTCCGAATCGTGCAAAAAAATATTTTCATGTTTTCAGGTCTTCCTGTGGCCCACATACGTCCATCGGATCAGTCAACGGCCATCTTGCTGCTAATTATCGCCCTCCAAACGTCACATAATTTTATCATGGTCAGGTCGAGAGCGCATCTGAAACTTATAGTGGTGCGGGGAAAAAACCATATTTTCAACTTTTCGGGTCCTCAGCGCTCCACATAAATCGGATCCATTAAAGCTCGGCCATCTTTCGCCTAACTGTTGCACTAATAAAATGTATTCTAACTACTCACGTTTCTGAGTAATAAGCCTCGAAACCTCCGGGGAAAAAAACCCTATGCGGGAAAAAAACCCTAATGCGGGGAAAAAACCGTACCACTTTTTTCGGCTGTTCTATTAGCAGTGAGTATAAACTCAATTCCATCGTGTTCTACAACTCTTAGGCTGCAGTATGGACTAAAAAAACCGTTTTTCCGACACCCATGTGACTCACAATAAATCTTCAAAAATCGACCCTTTTTGGCAGAAATGACTTCTGCCCAAATATACATTTTTTTAGTATTTAAATGCATTAAAAATAGATTTTTGCACTTATTATGTTAGAAACGGTGGCCAAACACCGCCCGCGCCTACCATTCTTAAATTTAGGTGGTACGCAGCAGCTAAAGCCTAAATATTCCAAAAAAATGCCAAATTTTGGTGAAACATCACCAAACCAGGTTTCGTACGGGGTGTCAGGGTATGGGCCAAAACGACAAAAAACGACGTTTTGTGGCCGAATAAACTGTTTCAATGAAGTCTACACATGTTTTTACCCCAGATCAGTCAACTTTTGTATCAACAATGGGTCAGTTTAGCAAAAAATTGTCGCCAAACAAAATAGGGTTTTTTCCCCGCAATAGGATTTTTTTCCCGCACTAACTTTGAACTGTCACAGGTAAACGACAACGTTTATCACTGTTTTTGAGCTTCAGAAGTATAGAGGAAAGGTAACTCTCTTGAAAAGTGCAAACAACGTTGGCCAAAAGTGATTTTGTGAAAAATTATGACAAGTCAAAAATTTGGAAAATTTTGTCACTTTGGAATTTTTCAACATCAAAATTTTGAAATTTTATAAAAAATGCTACAGGCCTCAAAACTGCATAGAAATTGGTGTGGTAAGTAAGTTTGGGATGCGCTTTCCACCTACATACTCAAAAAGGTCCTATGTCGTAAGGTTTGGCCAGGAAGCACTAGGGTTTTTTTCCCCGCAAAACGCGTAGGGTTTTTTTCCCGCACCACTATACTTACCTCACCAATTTTTGTGCAGTTCTGAGTCTTGTAGCATTCTTAATGAAATATCAAAATTTTGCATGGGAAAAATTGCAAAGTGACAAAATTTTCCACATATTTGACTTGTCATAATTTTTCACAAAAAACGTTTTGGCCCATTTTTCAAACAAGTTACCTTTCCTCTATACTTCTATAGCTCAAGAACAGTGAAAAACTTTGTGGTTTACCTGTGACTGTCCAAAGTTTGTGCGGGGAAAAAACCATATTGCGGGGAAAAAACCATATTGCGGGAAAAAACCCTAATTTGTTTGACGACAATTTTTGCTAAAAAATTCGGCCGTAAAACGTCGTTTTGGCCTATACCCCGACACGCCTTACGAAACCTGTTTTGGTGATGTTTCAACAAAATTTGGCATTTTTTGAAATGTTCAGGCTTTAGCTGCTGTGTACCACTTAAGGTGGTAGTTGCGTTTTCGAGGTTTTTGTGATTTCTATGTAAACTTTGCGCCATCAGTACTCAAGTTATGAGTGACGCCTGAGCATAAATTTTTGGGACAGCACTGTAAAGGTCAAAATCCCCAGGCATGTCTCTCACTTTTTCGAAATTTCACCTGTGGACATTTTTAGAGGGTTTTAATTACAAGAAAATATCTTAAATTTTCGGTGCGTTTGCTTTTCAGCTATTTTTTCAGTAAGTTGACTAGTTATTAAAAAAGTGGGGGACATGCCTGGGGATTTTAAACATGTCAAAAACCTTACCAACTTTTAGCCCCAACAGGTAATTGTATGATTCAGAGCTGTGGCGCAAACTTTTTGTAAAAAATTGTAACATTTTGGAAAGGACCTTTCTTTAGTCGCTTATATGGAAACAAAATCACAGGTTAAATTTCAATACATGGCATACATTTAGGAAAGATATTGTTATACCTAATGCAAAAGACCGCTTGTGATTTGAATTTGTAAACGCTGAGCTATGGCCTTTCAAAAAAACACCTAAAAACGCAATTACCCCCTTAAATACAAGAATGGTAGACGCAGACGGTGTTTGTCCACCGTTTATAACGTAATAAGCGCAAAAAATGTATTGTTAATGCATTTAACTATACATATATACTAAGAAAATGCATATTTGGGCTGAAGTCATTCAATCGTCTTGTATATATATGTATATATACCACAAAATTTTAACCGTTTTTGTAATTTAATAAGTGAACAACCAAAATTATTATCAGCTTTGCAACTTATTCATTTGTCTGTATTGTTACATATATACGTGTATTTATGCTACTGAGTTTGTAATTTTTATTTCCTTTGACTATATACAGTAAGACCATTCAACTAGAAAAAATCCAGAAAAAAGTTAAATAACTAGAAAAAAACCACAAAAAAGTTAGAAAATAACTACAAAAATATCAGAAAAAAGTTAGAAAATAACTAGAAAATATATAACCAGAAAAAAGTTAGAAAATAACTAGAAAAAAACCAGAAAAAAGTTAGAAAATAACTAGAAAAAAAACCGAAAAAAGTTAGAAAATAACTAGAAAAATATCAGAAAAAAGTTAAAAAATAACTAGAAAAAAACCAGAAAAAAACCAGAAAAAAGTTAGAAAATAACTGGAAAAAAACCAAAAAAAAGTTAGAAAATAACTAGATAAATGCCAGAAAAAAGTTAGAAAATAACTAGAAAATAACTAGAAAAATACCAGAAAAAAGTTAGAAAATAACTAGAAAAAAAACAGAAAAATTCTGGAAAAAAATTAAAAACTAGCATATACATACTAGAAACGGTGCATAAAACAACTAGACACCCTCAAAAAACAACTAGAATTCAGTTTCAGAAAACGTATATAAAGAGCATTAACGTGGCTGAACAATAAAGAAAATCATCAGGGAAAAAATTGAGAATGTCCAAGAAAGGGTTGGTGAAAAATCAGAAAAAACCAGAAAAAAACTAGAAAAAAACCAGAAAAAAGCCAGAAAAAACGTAGAAAACAGCTGGAAAAAAACTAGAAAAAAACAGAAAAAAGTTAGAAAAAAACTAGAAAAAAGCTAGAAAACATTCTCTATAGGGTCAGAAAAAAAACAGAAAAAAAGTAGAAAAAAACTAGATCGTGAGACTGGCAGTTAGAAAAAAACCAGAAAAAAGTCAGAAAAAAGTTAGAAAAAATTAGAAAAAAACCAGAAAAAAACCAGAAAAAAACTAGATATTCGTCAGGAAGAATTAGAAAAAAACTAGAAAAAAAACCAGAAAAAAACTAGATAATTTTTTCTAGTTTTTTTCTGGTATTTTTCTGGTTTTTTTCTAGAAATAATTTTCCTGTGGGCTGACAGCTGTTTTGTGGTCAAGAGGGCATATTGAGGGTTACGCCGACGATGGAGGTTGTAAATTTTTATGGGGTACGAAGCGTTTTTGTGAGCAAAAATGATTCGACTACGCCGCAGATTAAAGCGCTTTTCAAATCCTTTTTACACGAACTCAGATAAAATTTATCAGCTATTTACAGATGTTAAAAACATGTGGATTTTCTCCGAAACTCATGTAAAAAGTGCAGGCAAAAAATATGTGAAATGGCGGGGGAGGGCCCCCCGGGGGGAATTTAAACTCGCATTTTTTCAATGTAAAAACACGTTTTTATAGGTTTTCGGACGCGCTGAGTTCATTTTTAGCACTTTCTAAGCGAAAAAACGTGGATTTATTGCTTTTCGAAAAAAATCAAATTTTGTCGAAAATCATCATTTTTCAACATTCTGGGCTAATTTTCGGGTTAAATGCAGCTGGGGGGGAAGGGGAAATAGTGGACCTATTTTTTTTGAGTAGAGCACCTTGGGGGAAGCATTTTTGCTTCAAGAACCCCTATTTCATTTTTTGGAGTTTCTGAGATATGACCCCCCGAAATCTGAACCCTCAGTGAGGGACGTTTTACAATTTTTTTTTCGAAGCCCTTGATTTATGCGTTCTAATCGTGTCTAAATGGTGTCAGATTATTGTTTACAATTTTTTAGAATCAAAACAAAGGCTCTTTGACCGGGTTCCAGCCGAAAAATTGGCCTAATTCGCCAGAAACGTCCAATTTTTGACCAAATTCAAACTTGGCCTTAATTTAGGTTTGGGCTTAGGCTTAGGGCTGAGGCTTAGTATGGGGCTTTGGATTAGGCTTAGTATCAGGCTTAGGCTTAGGCTTAGGCAATAAAAAATCGAAATTTTCAGAAAAAATCTTGCCAGCTTAGCCTAGAGAATCCTGCCAACTAAGCCTTGATGATGCCTTAAAACATCATAACGCACTCAAAACTATCCAAAAACAAAGATTATAGCCAATTTTGGCTTCGAACTTTGACCTACATACGTTCACGTCCAAAAACACTGAAAATGCAATTTTCAAGGGGTCATAGCTCAGAAAATCCAAATTTGTGGATAGGGGTTCTATTACAAAAAATGCTTCCCCCAAGGTGCTCTACTCCAAAAAATAGGTCCACTATCCCCCCCCAATTGCATTTGATCCTAATTTTCTATGTTTGATCATCATAACGTAACTTATAATAATAACTCAGCTTAGTTTGAAGTTTCCAACATATTCTGCTCATTTATACCAAAAAATGTTAATTTTTATATATTTTTATATATTAATTTTAACAATATATATACAAACGGACTGGACAAACAATTGGACAAACGTTCGTCTTTTTGGACGAAGCTTCGTCTTTTAGGACAAACCTTGGTCCTTTTGGACGAAGCTTCGTCTTTTTCTGGTGACGAAGCTTTGTCTTTTTGGACAAACGTTCGTCTTTTTGGACCAAGCTTCGTCTTTTAGGACAAACCTTGGTCCTTTTGGACGAAGCTTCGTCTTTTTCTGGTAACGAATGTTCGTTACCAGTAACGAATTGGAAACTTTTTTTTGCAATGTACTTACATTGCAAAAAAAAGTTTCCAATTCGTTACTGGTAACGAACATTCGTTACCAAGTACATTGCAAAAAAAAGTTTCCAATTCGTTACTGGTAACGAACATTCGTTACCAGAAAAAGACGAAGCTTCGTCCAAAAGGACCAAGGTTTGTCCTAAAAGACGAAGCTTGGTCCAAAAAGACGAACGTTTGTCCAAAAAGACAAACCTTCGTTACCAAAAAAAGACGAAGGTTTGTCCAAAAGGACCAAGTTTTGTCCTAAAAGACGAAGCTTGGTCCAAAAAGACGAACGTTTGTCCAAAAAGACAAAGCTTCGTTACCAAAAAAACCTGTACCTGCTGCGAAACACACATGAGCTGGCCGAAGCATTTTGGCCTTTGGCTAAAAAAGATTTTGGCAGTAAGGCCAGGTGACCTGAACTTTTCCGCGGAAAAACCCTGCTCAAACACCAGCCACCAGCATTTACTCCGGTAAGTGTACTGCATAAACATACTATGCCCATACTTTTTGCAAACTAAATATAAAGTGGAATAAGGTTCCCTCCCTAGCGCAATCTATCACCAATATAATCCATAAAATAGCAACACAGGCTAAAAATATGGAAGGCTGAAGTCCAGTAAAACTTTATTGCCAACATCATTCATCACAAAATATACATATACACGGGATCAAGTGCAGTTGGGGGGGGAAAAATAGTGGACCTATTTTTTGGAGTAGAGCACCTTGGGGGAAGCATTTTTTGTAATAGAACCCCTATCCACAAATTTGTATTTTCTGAGCTATGACCCCTTGAAAATTGCATTTTCAGTGTTTTTGGACGTGAACGTAGGCCAAAGTTCGAAGCCAAAATTGGCTATAATCTTTGTTTTTGGATAGTTTTGAGTGCGTTATGTTGTTTTAAGGCATCGTCTAGGCTTAGTTGGCAGGATTCTCTAGGCTAAGCTGGAAGGATTTTTTCTGTAAATTTCGAATTTTTATTGCCTAAGCCTGAGCCTAAGCCTAAGCCTGAACCTAAGCCTAAGCCTAAGCCTGATACTAAGCCTAAGCCTAAGCCCCATACTAAGCCTAAGCCCTAAGCCTAAGCCCTAAGCCTAAGCCTAAGCCCAAGCCTAAATTAAGGCCAAGTTTGAATTTGGTCAAAAATTGGACGTTTCTGGCGAATTCGGCCAATTTTTCGGCTGGAACACGGTCAAATAGCCTTTGTTTTGATTCTAAAAAATTGTAAACAATAATCTGACACCATTTAGACACGATTAGAACGCAAAAATCAAGGGCTTCGGAAAAAAAATTGTAAAACGTCCCTCACTGAGGGTTCAGATTTCGGGGGGTCATATCTCAGAAAATCCAAAAAATGAAATAGGGGTTCTTGAAGCAAAAATGCATCCCCCAAGGTGCTCTACTAAAAAAAATAGGTCCACTATTTTTCCCCCCCCAACTGCATTTAACCCTATACACGTACATATACATACACGCCAGAATTTGAACTTGTTATTTTTTTAAGGTGGTAGTGTCGCCAAAGCAGTTTTGCTCATAGGCTGCAAAATGAAATCTTTTTGCTTTGAAATTGTACTTTCACTGACAAACTAGTAAATTCCATATGGTGTCAAATAAATACTGCCAGACACTCGACCACCAATATCTACCAATATTTTTAACCAATCACCATTTGTGAGCCAGACATCACACAATAGAGACATAAAAGTTCAAAAAACCGAGCCAGATATCAGATTAGCCAGCTTGTGAAGCACATGTAATGTTTTGACGAACAATTTTTTGCCACAAATAAGAAAAATGAAAAATAAAGGTTCGTTTTTCTTTTGATTTCAAAATAAATGTCTAAATTTTTAAGAATTTATCATTATTGCTGTGAATACTTTACAGGTTACGCACAGTTTCACAGTTCCAACAGCCATTACTCCACAACCACTCAAGCAATTTGCACTAAATTTTGTGTACATAAACTAGAGTATATGTGCTTTTACTTTGTGGAAAGAATCTAAACAAAAAGTTTTTAAGTGTGACTAAATTATCGAATGTGAATAGGTTTTCAAAACGTCATTTTTCCGAAATTGCGACTTCACTGCTAGCTGTATGCTGCATCAATTTTTCTGAAACTTGGCAAAAATATTTGCCTTGAAACATATTTTTAGAATATATAAAGAGCATTGACCTATCTTTCACTGAAAAAGTTTTATAGCCGCGCAAAATCGACTGCCTTCGCGACACTACCCACCTTAAACACGTTTAGAACGGAGAAAACATGGCTTTCCTAAAAAATTTGCGAAAACGTCTCTCACTGAGGGTTCAGATTCAGGGGGTCATATCTCAGAAAATCCAAAAAATGAAATAGGGGTTCTTGAAGCAAAAATGCTTCCCCCAGGGTGCTCTACTCAAAAAAATAGGTCCACTATTCCCCCCCAACTGCATTTAACCCTAATAATCTGTGTTCAGCTTAGACTATGAAGCTGACAAAATCATGCACCCAAAATACTCAACAACAACAACATGTTCATAAGTTTCTCTTGTCGTGGCCCACGGGGTCTAGTTATTATATTCCGCCCCAGATAAGCATATGGCATAGTCAACTACGCTTCTGTGAATGGTGCTTTTCGATTAGTTTTATACTGGTACACGTAATAATTCAGATGAAAACTGCCTTCACACTTTCGATCAGGCTCCCCCGCCCGAAGCCCTTCCACTTTCAAAACCGAAACATCATATTACCAAAATATTGTATCAATAAGTATATAGCATAGATGTAACGGGAGCAAAATTTGGGGGGTCACACCTTCCAAGTTTTGGAGATCCTCCCGCCCTGATCAACCAAAAATACCCTAAAATTTGCAAATTTTTTCCCAAAAAGTGCCATTTTTACTAAATTTTGTCAAAATTTTCGGTACCCTTTCCTTGGCCCCTCGATTTTTGAGGAAGGGTTCCCTCAATCTCACCTCTCAAAACCTACATGATATGTATATGATCTATTTATTTATCTATGATATTTACATAATGTTGCAAACCATGCTAAAAATATGTTTAAATCATGTTAAATTCATGTTAATATCATCTTATGTTGAAATAATTCAAATTATCCAGCGCAGATGTGAAATAGTTATTAAAATTATGTTAAAAATATGTTAAAACCACCTCCAAAATATGTTAAATTTATGTTAAAAACATGTTAAAAATATGTTAAATTTATATTAAAATGATGTTAAAATGATTCAGCCTATCCAGCAACAATATTAAATACATAGCTGTTAAAAACATGTTAAAAACATGTTAAAAAAAACCATGCGAAATATGGCCTGCAGAATTTTAACACAAAATTAACATGTTTTTAACACTATTTAAAAAACATGTTAAATTATGTCAAAAACATGTTAAAACATGTTAAAATAATGTTAAAAACATGTTAAAAGCATGTTAAGCGAAAGTGTTAAAAAGATGTTAAACTTTTTACATATTTTTAACATAATTTTTATACATTTTTAGCATGTTTTTAACAGACACTTTCTTACTGTGTTGCAGGAAGGGCTAACTACTTCTACTTCTAAGCTACTAAATGCTGAAAAAATTAATATACGCTTCAATTTTATTATTCTGCTGCTCGGCTTGATAGATATACCGCTTTGGACCCTGGTCAATTACTCCAAGATCACTTCACCGGTGCCTGGTACCGATTTTTTCTTGACAATGGCTACGGGTAATGACTGTAATACGCCAGGACTCGGACTGTGTGGCATTTGTAAGGCGGGAATTGGTACTATGGATTACGCTGCACAATGTCCAGGATGCAAGATTTATATGCACCACAAGTGCATTAGACTGTCGGACACTATTTTTCGCAAGTCTGCTTTTTTCACCACCTCTCACAGCCATAGCATTCTTGCTGTATATAACGTCAAATTTTGTTCAACTTCAAATTTTAACCTATTTTTTAATGGAAAAATTCTTTAATCGATATACCAAAAAATTCTATATGGCTTTTGGTACTTTTTGAAACAGTTTTATGTAGCTAATTGCTAGTTGCAACGTTTCAAAAAGTCGTTTATGTAGGCCAACCTTTCAAAAAAAATTTCCAAAATACGTTGACCAACATTGACAAAACGCACTATTTTTCAAACTATTTTTTCGTTAGCTACTTTTTGGTTTCTGAAACTTTTCTCAACGAATTTTAATACAAAAAATAGCTATATTTTTTGGAAAATACGTATGTGTGTGTAGGCAAACTTCAGGTTTATGAAAGTGGGCTATAGCGTACATTTTTTAAAGACTAGTGTCTGATGCGAAAACCGATCCGCATGAAACTTTGCAAATTTGTTAGAGCAGATGTACATGGAGGCGCCGAATTTCTTGAATTGTAATTATTATGATTTGGCTCAATATGATAGGCTTTTTAAAACGTTACTTTTGATAGAAATTAAAATAACTAAAAATTTATCGCCAGTAACGAAAAATTGACAAAAATGGCACCTCGGCAAGATAATTGTCTTTAATTTAAGCTATAGAATATAGATTGTTAAATTTGGTTGAGGCACCATTGAGCTACGTCATTTCAAAAATTAGTCAAATTTTTCAAAATTTCAATTTTGAAACAGTCATAAAAATTGATAAAATGTTTCGAGACTTATCAAACTTTGCAAAAATGCTTACCTGGTGTTCATCTTGATTGTGCTTGAGCAAAAAAGTTCGTATCAGCAAGAAACAAGAAATTATAGTAATATGATTTATTGGAAGTTACTCAGAGCGCCCCCTTAAGCAAAACTGACGCTGTATAAAATATTTCTGCTGGAGACTTTTTGGCTACTACTGGTGACTGGTGACAATTGGCTAGGCTAAAAACTGCTTTATAGTTGACAGGTTTATGTTGGCTTTAAAACAAGCAGAAGCTGTGTGCAAAAGGTGTTCTCATTATGCACTAAAGCTTTTTGGGCCTCAGTAAATAGCTAAACCGTTTCAAAAATCTGCTGCGCAGCAAAAATTTAGGTAAACGGCGTGGTTCATTTATTATCAGCACTACAACTGCGACCTGACTGCGAAAACGTAACATCAATCTCACGTTGAGACGGACGAGCAAAATATTTTTCCTCTCTAACATGTTTGTTTCAAAACCTAACCGCGGTAAATCAGCCAACTGTAAGACAGTACTGATTGCTACTGGGTACTGAATTGACACTGAGATTTTGATGCCCTTCATGTACACTATCTATCTACCACACTAGCTACTGATGATCTACAGTACACGGTGCTTTCCTTTGCACAGTGCAGCACATTCTTAAACTTCGAATGTATATATTTGAGTTAGAGCCCACATCGACTACTTCATTCCAAGTTGTTCTGCCCTATTGTCATCTGCATACGGTCGATCTTCATTTAGAAATAAAGACGTTGCTGTAGCACGTCTTTTTTGAAAAAGTAATGTTTACTAGATTGATGTTATTGGCATACATGGGCGTGGGGAGGATTGGGGGGATTGTTCCCCCCCAACCCGACCCCGCTCCCCCCCAGAATATCAGAATATTTGTAAGGTAGCTCACGAAGCAAAAATTGGTGGTTCACGAAGCAAAAACGGCAAGAAAAGTTGTTGCTCCGCACCCCCCCCCCCGTCGACGGCTCCCCCCCAAACTTCCTCAGCTGCACATGTGTGGTTATTGGCTACTGGGCTTTTCTTGTGCAAAAACATACACATCTGCGTCAATCAACTGTTCACTGAAATTACGTCTGGTACATACTTGGTGGTGACCGATAATGTATGTAATATCAGAGTGAAAAGTTTGCATAAACTGCATACAAATTTTGTGTCCATCAACAATTGCAGTATCTACGAAAACTCTACTCACCACTGAGACGATCACTGTCTTGATGTATGGAACCATGTAAAAAAATAAATTTCAAGTTTAGCTGAGTTTGAGTATACATTTAGTAAACCTAATCGTCTGAGGTGAGTGAAATTTTTTGAAAATAGAGATTGTAGCTAATTGTTTGGAATCGAAAAAATTGACGTTAATCTGTGATTTTAATTACCAAGTTACCAGATGTATAAATTGTGAACTGCTGTACAGTGTACACACGCTGGACGAACCGATGTCGAACACTCACACGCAAACACACACATGCTGACAATGAGACACTCCACACAATTCTGCAAATGCAACCTAATTTGCCTATTATAATCAATGTGTGTGCAGTGAGCACTTGACATGCATAGTATACACATTAGTAATGTACACAACGTGCAGAAGCATTGTAGAGAGCCTAAGTATCAAGAGCACGTATTGTGCACTTTGATACCCAGACCCTTTCTAAATGAGCTGCTGCGCTGTGGCGCAGCAGCAAAAATAAGTGCCGCGTTTTATATTCGAAGAATATCCTCAGCACAGCAGGAACGTCGCAACGGAATCTATCCAAATTAAGTTTACTTTACTTACTTTACTTTACTTATTAATAACTTTACTGCAAAAACGTGGTTGTTAACGAAAACGTTCTAAATTTGACGAAAAAATAATATGTTCAATAATAATAATAATAATAATCAATAATAATTAATTCAAGTATGTTTACACCTGTACCTATGTAGCATTAATCGCACATACAGTGACAGACAACTATACGTAGTGGCAAAGTAGTATTATTACGAAGTATGAAGCAATAAAAATTAATTAATTTGGAACTCTGAAAAAATTAAGTCGGAAAATTTGAAAAAGGTACACCGGCCCAAGTACTTCTGGTTCGCCGTAACAAATGACGCAGAAATCACACGCTAATCCACTGCGCCACCAAAGCTTCTGAAAAGTAACGTTTTAAACATCGTTAAATTGGTAAGTTCCTGTGGTGATTTGATGAAGTTGGTAAAAATATTCAAAAATTTTAAAATTTGAACAACCTTTGATTAATAATTATAAGTGCGTTAATAAATATAACTTGATCTTTCTATTGGTATACTCAAACTCGAATTATTATATTTATCATAGTGCGTCTACTTTAGACTAGTTAGACAATTCTCTGTGGTGAAAAAGATAATTTATGCTTTAACAGCAGAATTCTGTATAATTGGCAAAAATTTTCAAAAATTTGCCAAATTTTCAATCAAATTGAGATTTGATCATACATGGTGTGATTCATGTAGTTAGTCCTTAGCAAAGTTTTGAGTGGCCGTAACTTTTGATAGCGTGGAGATACTGCAATGATTTTGGCATCATTTGAAAACAAATTACGAGAACTTTCAAATGATAGGTATTGGGTGACATGGCCTTGTAAATTGACGTTAAGCTTGCGTCATAATCTACAATTGGAAATTTAAACGTTTAAACGTGAATGGTATACGTCAAGTAAGGTGTCATTTGAAAACGCTTTCTGTACTCAGCTGAGTGCCGCAATTATGTGTTTGTAAGTCAACGTTGAAGCAAGTTATGACGTTTTCAATATTGCTTACCATATGATACGAAATATCGCTATATCATCATACAGTCATCGTAGTAGATGTTCGATCCCTAAAATGCGAGTTAAATTTTTTTTTCAAACCGGTTTAGCGGCTTAGCGGTTCATTTAACCGACTAACTGTGAATAGAAAACATCTGGGTCTTGATCTCTGCCATGTAATAACGCAACAAGCTAAGTTTTCGGCAAAAGTATTCGGTAAGCATCAAGCATTCACTTTTAAGTACATTGGCCAGAGGCCATCGTAAACCTGTTGGGCCAGTGAAAGTGCTCTTTCTGAATTTACATAATTCCCGTAAATAAGTCTTCTTTCGCAGACATCACAGTGCAAAATCTCAGTTAAAAGCTTTCCGCAATTGGAACTTAATAGAATGAAGAAATTGTATTCTGAAAATTTAACTTGTTCTATTGTTGTGTCCGTTTGGAAGCAGATAGTACTGTATTGTCGATTTTAAATAGAAGTATGATGTTACTTTGCAGTGAAGCATTTAGGTAACAGAGAGCCGTATGGTCGAGCGGTTAGTGGATTCGGTTGGCAACCGTGAGCTGACCTCGTCGATTCCAGCAGCTCACTTTTTGTCAGACTTGTTTTTACGCGGCCCCCTCATGGGCCGCGTATATACTATATTCAGAATTTCAGAGTCCTACGTTAATCTGGGTAGGTCCAAATTCTAGTGTTATTTAACACTAGAAGGGCAGGTACCTTCCAGCCACACATCGCGCAAAAAACAACTTGGCGGAGCTTGGAAGTAAAATGAGCTGTCATAGAACGCAAACAAAATAAAATACAAAATATGGGTGGCAGAATCGATCCTCCACCACTCTGATCCGTATCCTGATGCTCGGTAAATGCACAGCATACTACCATTTGAGCCAACTGGGATACGGATTGCTATTATTTCGCATATACCTAGCTAATCAAATACATACACGTTGAATGAAGCAATAAGCGAAAGCGACATATACAAATATATACAAAAATATATGCAAAAAAATATACAATTTACAATCTTCTGTTTGAGACAGTTCGTGATTTGTCACCGAACCCCACCGCTTGAAGATCATCTGTACATAAATAGAAATTACCAGCTTCTTTTCAGCAGTCTCATAGTGCAATGGTTAGCACTCTGGATTCGAAATCCAGTGACCCGAGTTCAAATCTCGGCGAGACTTACATTTTATATAAAATTACAATACAATAGTTTTTTACTTCAAAACGTGTTTACATTTCACTATTTTTACTGTTTTGAAAGACTTAAGAGCTAGCTACTCAGCAGAAAATGTGTACAGAAATTAGAAATTAAAAATCATTTTATCCGCAAAATATGGCCGCGTTTGATATTTTCTTTGGAATATTGACACTCAAATTTCACATTGTAATAACTTCTCACTCAGCAGAAGAGCTTGTTTCAATACCCTTCTCAAAAACAACGAAAGCACTAACTTACTGAACAGGCATTTTAGTTGTGACAGACGCATTTCGAATGATGGGTGGCATGGCCCTGTAAATTGACTTTAAGCGTGCGTCATAATTTAAATTGGAAATTTAAACGTTTAAACGTGAGTGGTATATGTCAAGTAAGGTGTCATTTGAAAGCGCTTTCTGTTCTTAGTTGAGTGCCGTCGTTATGTGTTTGTACGTCAACGTTGAAGCAAGTTATGCCGCTTTCAATATTGTTTACCATATGACACGAAATATCGCTATATCATCAGACAGTCATCGTTAGTGTTTGTGACCGGCCGCGAAAGCCGCAGGCCGGCCCGTGAAAGCCGGCCAGCCGGCCGGCCGGAACGGCCGAATTTTTGGATAAAACCAGTCCAGAGTGTCATTTCGGCATAAACTTAGCCTGCCGGATTGTTATGCCGGCCTAATTTTGTCAGCCGGTTGAATCTGGCTGGCTGGCCGGTGTTTTTAACTGGCCGGCCGGCGCCGGCTTTTTTCGGCCGGCCGGTCACAAACACTAGTCATCGTAGTAGATGTTCGAGCCCGAAAATGTGAGTGTAAATTTTTTATTTTTTCAAACCGGTCTAGCGGCTCAGCGGTTCATTTAACCGACTAACTCTGAATAGACAACATCTTGGCCTTGATCTCTGCTATTTAATAACGCAAAAACACAAGTTTCTACTTTCAGCGGTTCCTGAGTTATTATCATATCTCTTTTTTGCCGAAAAATTCCCATAGTATAGTAAGGTAATAAGGTAATAAGGTAACAAGAGTAGTGCGTCTAGTTTAGACTAGTTAGACTAATTCTACAACGTGAGGTTATGCAGTGTTTAACAATAAAACTTATTTTGGAAAAGATTTGAAAATTCTAATTTGAGTCGAAGTTGACTTGCAATGCGATTTGATCGCGTATGAGGTGATTACAGGTAGTGAACAAAAGGGAAAAATTCAAAGAGCCATAAATTTTCATACGATTGTGGTATCAACGTGAGTGCTAGCGTTGGTCAAGAGCTATCGATTGATAGGTCGCACGATGACGTAAAAAACAACCAATGCTCCGTATTGTGTCTAGAGTTCCTTCGCGGGCCGGTTGCATGATATTATGACAGAGCTGCGAGAGGTACCTACCCTTCTAGTGTTAATTAACACTAGAAATTCGACCTACCCAAAATAACGTAGGAGTTTGAAAATCTGAATATAGTATATACGCGGCCCCTGAGGGGGCCGCTCAGGGGCCGCGTAAAAAAGCAAAATAAAGTTTTAGATTAAAACAAGCCCAATCTGCGGCAAAACCTTCAGTAAGTATTAAGCATTACTTTCAAGTAAGTTGACCAGTGGGTCAACTAAAACCTGCTGTGCAGCAAATAATTATTGTAATAAAACAGGGTTAACGAGCCCCCTGATTGATACAGGTTTTGTCCCGTTTTGGTTGTAGCTGCAATAAGTGAGCTACTTGTTCGGTTTAGTACGTAGTTTAGTGATCAGACGTGGCACAGAGTGAGGCCACACTCTCAGGCGGAATCCCCGTTTTGCTTATTTCCCAAAACCCCAATCTCCCCCCTATGTCCGTACGAGAGCGCCTGATTCAGTTAATCGTCAAGTGTGTAAGCCCTAAGTTTCCCCCCTGAAGGATAGTACGAATTGGGCACAGAAGGAAGTAGAAGTAATACGTAATAATGTCCCTAACCAATATCCGCCCCTTTTCCTTTTGCTCCTTGTGAATATTTGAAGTCGATTGTCATGTAATAATTGCCCATTTGTCCGTATGCGTTATTGGTGTTCATATTTGTCCGTATTGTCTGAGGGTCGTGCTTTATCAATCAGTAATTAACCAGTTTTAAGCAGTGATTGGAAAACCCCCCTGAGAATGTAGAAGCTAGCCGGATAGTTGTTGGTAAACAATATCTGGGCTAAGCCATAGCATTAGCCCAGATATTGGCGAGCTAGCTGGAAGCTAGAAAAGAAGTAATTAGCGAAGTTTAGTGGTTAATAACTAAGTAATTTTTTGGTCTTGTGGAATGTGAAATATAAGAAATTGTAGAGCATAAAGTAGTGAATAACCGTGGAAAGTTTGAAGTCGTTTGGAATTATATAGCTGAAGTTATTCGAAGTTAGATTGTGAAGTTCAGTCGAATTTGAGCAGAATCGTAGGCGTGAGAAGAGTAGTTTAAGACCCTAATTTTGTAATGATATTATTTAGTAATTATTGAATGTAACTTATTCGTGTTTGGTATTATTTGATTCGTCATTTCATAATATGTATCATGGACTCTTTTTTGAACTCTTTTGGTATTCGTAACTAGGGTTGTTGCAATTATTTCATTTAATTATTGAAACCCACTTTCAATTTCAATTTCAATATCAATTATTAATTGATATTGAAATTTAAAATAATTAGCCTAAAAATTGATAATGGTATTGAAATTGAAAATAATTTGGTTAAAAATTGATAATGGTATTGAAATTGAAAATATTTTAATTGAAATTGAAATTGAAACTATACTTTCAATTTCAATATCAATTATGCTGGGCTGGTTGACTTCACAGCATGTCTGATGCTGGAACGAAGTCTTGTCTGTATGCCTTTTTGTGCATGTAGCATGTGTCGGTGAACAGCCATGATTGAAACGTAATTGATATTGAAATTGTCTAATTTCAATTATTATTTTCAATTGAGCGTACGTCTCTTTATTATCAGCTTGAACTTTTGTTATTGTAGGGGCAAAGAGCCATTTATGATCAAGTCGCAATTATGAATAACTGAAAATTTGATTGGCTAGATCTCGGGCCACGTAACACATTGACGTATGAAAAACGTATCAAAATGAAGCTTGATGTTTGGGCAACCAATGACAAAAATAATGTTTCGGTCACGCTAGCGTATCCGGAAAAATTTTGTATCAGGTGCATCCAATCAAAATTTCCCGAAAACTTTGTTAAGAAAAGGACCATCTCAAGATAAACTGATGCAGACTATTTTGAGTAAAAATTTTTGCATCAGCGAAATCTGTTTTTCTTTTTTACAAACAAGTCAGGTGAATAATTTAAAATAAAAATAAAAATAAAAAATTAAAATTTAAAAAAAATCACTAATAACTAGTGATGTGGATCGAATCGGATCGCTGATTAAGTAAAGTTAGATGGCCAGATCGAATCGGCTGTAAAATTTTGGATCGGCGATTCGACGATCGTTGGTATAACTTTTGAGCATTAAGTACCGTGGTGCGTGCGCGGTGCGTGTAATTTCGCGCATTTTTGTGTTTATAGAGAAACAGTTATCATAATATGACTTATTAAAAAAGCCTCAGCAGTTACGCTAAAAAATTGAAAAATAATTGAAATTGAAAATATTTGCAAAATTGAAATTGAATTGAAAATATTTCGAGAAAAAAATTGAAATGGTATTAAAATTGATAATATTTGGGCAAAAAATTGATAATGGTATTGAAATTGAAAATAATTGGGCAAAAAATTGATAATGGTATTGAAATTGAAAATATTTGGGCAAAAAATTGATAATGGTATTGAAATTGAAAATAATTCCATAATTGAAACAAACCTATTCGTAACTATGTTTTTTGGGAGCAGAAGAAAGCCCTAAGTTCACCCTAAGTTTAGTGAGAGGATTACGGTAGATTGTACATGTCCAGTTTTGAATGGGTCTGCAGCCCATAATGCATAATAATTAAGTACAGCAGTCAAGTCTTAAGTTCACACAGTATGTAATGAAGTACATATTTTAGTAACACGTAATATTAACGAAGTGGTTAAGTAGTAATTTGGTTTTTAGTCACATTTTTCCCTTTCCCCCCTATTTCCCCCCTCTTTCTCCTTTTTCGTTTCATGGTTCGTGTTTTTCCCAATTTTGTCATAATACAGTAACTCAAGTGTTTAAGTTCTCTGGTAGGCCCAAGAAGGAGTAGAAAGATTTATGATACCTGGGCCCACCAGGAATCAAGGGCCATTAAAAAGGAACTAATATCGAGGTGTGAGGGCCAGCAGCCTTCGACCCCCCAGCCCTTAAGTGGAAATTCGCGAAAGTTTAAGTAGGCGGGCCTAAGAACGGCCGCTTCTGATTGGTTAGATTCGGGATCGGTAGATCCCGACAAAGGAATCCAAAGAAAAAGCCGCCCCCCAAGTTGTAGCTAAGTCAGTCGGGTAGAAAAATCTGGTACAGTGAGGTCGAACTTTTAACTTTCTCCTGCTCCCCGGCCATATTTGCACCATTCGCCCCTGTCCTGTAACTCTGCATCAAATAAAAGTGTATAACCCCAAATTTCGGTGTCCGACTCCATTCCTGCGAACTTTCCTTCACGCGCTGTACGCGCCCCCCGGTTCTTTCTTTTAGAGGCCTTATAGTGCCACCATATTTTGCCGCGCCATTCAGCGCTATTTTGTACGCCTGTCTGCCCCCCTGTGCTAGCCGTCCGGCTCCCCCTGGTCTGTCCTCGCGTACGCTCGCCAGCGTCCGCGAACCCTCCGTGTCGTCCGCGTGCCCCCCTGTCCGTTCGTGCGCTAACCCAGGCGCCCGTGCCCCCACCGGTCGTTCTCCCTTTGTCCGCGTCGGTAGCGTCCGCTGCCGCCGTCTCGTGTCCGCCCCGTGTCCGCCGCGCTGCCCCTCACCCGTGTCCCGCGCCGCTCGTCAGCTGCTCCGCCTACCCTCGCCCAGTTTGTGCTGCCCCGCGTCTCCCGTGCCGATTCGGTCCGTACCCGTGTGCCCGCCGCCCGCTCACCCGATCCCTTTCCAGCCAGCCAGGCCGCTTCCAGGTCTCCACCCGCGCCTTCCGCTGATCCAGATCCTGCTCCAGCTCCGCCGTCCAAACCAACCTGTTAGTTTTGTAGTAGCTGTTGCTAGGTAGAAGGAGCCTAGGCTGACCCTTAGGTTAGAGCGTCTAGTAGACCTATTGAGTTGACCAGTAGACCAGTTGTTTCAAGTGTAGTTCTAGCCAAAAAAGGGTCAGGCTAGAAGAGTGCCGGTTCCAGTCTAGGGATTTTCAGGAAGTGTGTCTTGTGCGGTATTCGTTGTGTCGTGGCCTTAGCGGTTGAACCAGCTGAACTCGAATCGAGAACTATTACGCGAGTTATTTAGGTTGCAGTTCGTAGCTACGATTTGTTGTTAGGTATATTTATGCTATCTCTTTCAGGTTACGTACAATTTACACCGGTTACACACAATTTCTAGTATTGAGTAGAGTTTGAGTCGTTAGTCAAAAAGTCAAAGGAAAGTTTCGTCACTGAGATAGCATTGGGGAGTTGATCCGTTATTATCCCCCGACACCAGAAAAAGCAGGCGTCAGGGTTGAGCTAGGCCTCTGAAATAAGGTCTAAGTTCCTAGTTATCCCCGGCCTTTGGTGTCCCTCCCGAATCACGACGGGCAGAGCAGAAAAGCTTGTCCGAGCAGTTTAAATCCCCTGAAACCAGTTGCTCAAGTGGAAGTTGAAGTAAAGCTATACGAGAGGAGAATGCAAAGTGAACTAACACACAGACTTACATTGCACTACAAGCCGTGTATTCCGGCCAGAAATCAAAATTAGAGACCTGTTGTGCTGTGGCACAACAGGAATAACTCAGATTTAGAACCATATTGCCGGCCCCATGGTCACTGGTGGAGTAAATACTATTTTTTGTAAGGATCGCAGTTATATAGGTGGCTTCGTGAGAGCGTTTCCTTTGTTATATCAATGGTAACACGAACGTTGAGTGATATATTAGAAAAATACAAAGTATGTAAAAACTTTTTCCGTCATAACTTTTTCTAGCTAAATGTTGAAAAGTTCTGGTTCTCGGCGTCAGGTAGGACATGGAAACAGCTTGTCAAAAACAAAATGGGTGGATTTCACCACCGTGGTTTTTAAAAACCATGGTTTTATGTACGTATGTTTGCGTATGATTTGCACATAAATTCATTACAAAAAGTCGCTGATTCGTTACGAATTTAGTAAATTTTCTAAAACCATGGTTCTTGCTCAGTTGAAATTTCAGACCTGCTGCATAGCAGGTCTCTGTTCTGCTAAAATTTCAACTGAGCAAAAACCATGGTTTTAGAAAATTTACTAAATTCGTAACGAATCAGGCAACATTTCGTAATGAAATTATGTGCAAATCATAGGAAAACGTACGTAAAACCATGGTTTTTAAAAACCACCGTGGTGAAATCCACCCAGTATGTTCAAAACAGAAAATTTTATGATTGGTGTAATTTTTACCCCCGTTAAATTCATCCCGGGTGTAATTTTTCCGGGGGGAAAATTTGCAACGGGGTAATTTTTCGGGGGGGGGGAATTCACAGGGGATAAAATTTACACTGTGACACCTGCTCCCTCTGAAATTCATAGCGGCACACGCTGCTCGCCGTTCAACAGCAGGGGCCTATTGCACAAAAGTCATAAGCAATAAGTTCATATGTTAATAAGTTCATATGTTAATAAGTTATAAGCCCTATGGATCTGCGTTACACAGAGAACCTATTGTAATAGGCTGCATTCTCATAGGTACAATAGGTTGAGTTCAATAGGCTAGGCATAATCCAGCGTGCGGTTCATATGTGTCTGAGTGTGCGTGTGTGTTTCGTTTTGAAACTTTTTGCTATAACTTTTTGTAGCATCATTTTTGGCCAACAGTTCTTGAAGAAAAGTTGTTCAAAAATTGATGGGCTTTCATAGTTTCATATAATGTTCATATCACCTACTTTTGAAAACTTTAAATTTTTCTGCAATTTTAACGCTTCTTTGTCAGTTTCGATAGGAAAGTTTCAACTTCAAAAATCTTAATAAATTCTGAACCAAATTGTAAAATTTTTTGGATATGCATAGCAGCACATATATCCAATGCAGAAGTACAAAAAGTTTTTCCCGAAAATGTGCAGAAGTTCAAAACAGTTGAGTTAATAGGTAGTATCTCAGCCTATTGCCAAACACCGACAATTCATAAGTGTTTTGCAATAGGCTCGATAGGCAATATGCTCTTTGTGCAACGCGAGCTTATTGCACTTATGACAAACTACTTATTGAACTAATGCTGCGCAGCCTATTGCTTATGAACATATTGCTTTATGAAACGCAAAGCCGGCAATAGGTACCTATTGCACTTATTTACTTATGAATACGTTTGTGCAACAGAGGGGCCTGTTGCTCGTTCTGCAAGTTTTGAAATTGTATCAACTGTGAAAGTTTAACGTCAGGGTACTCGTTACGAATAGTTAGGTACATTTGCAAGACTGAGCAATAACCCACAGCCTGAAGTTTGAGCGAGCACGATCAGCCAGCTGGGCAAGAGCAAGTTTGCTGCCAAGTCAAATCCTTTGGTATCGTTTCTTGATTAAAAAATTACACGTGTTGTGCCTTACCAGGCGCATTTGACGCACTGCATGGTCTACGCTATCGAGCAAATCGCACTCTCGCATCGTGCGAAACGTCCTAGTGCTTATTGTCAATCTTCGCATTGGCTTAAGCTTTCTAATATATACCTAGGTGACCACACAGCCAACAGCTATGTTTAACACAAGGACAGTTTATTAAATCCAAGACAACAATCGTACATACAATACACATACACAGTCGACTCGACTAACAAACGGATTCCCAAACGTGCCTGCTTTCAAAAGCAATCCTATCGGCGGCGGATTTGCTAATCCGGGTTCTACGTACGTTTTCATGAATTGCACACAACTTCATTTTGAAATTATGAAATCTTGCCTGATTCGTTTCTAATTTCGCTGATTTTTAAACTCTGGTTTTAACTCAAAATTTTAGCAAGACAGGCTTTCTGTGCTGCATGTTTCGAATTTCAAAACTGAGTTAAGACCAGGGTTCGAGAAAACTTACTAAATTTGCAAAGGTAACAGTTCGCACTGAAATTATGTGCAAGCATGCAGAACGTACGTAACTCACGGGTTTAGCAAAACCACCTTGCGAAATCCACCCCATGTGACCATTTGACTCAAAATTGCCAACTCAAACATGCGAGCCATAATTTAGTGAGAACAAAAAAGCACGGCAGATCAAATCCTGGTTAATACAACAGAGACAACAATTTTAGCAAATCAAAAAATGAAAATTACATATCTTCAGCTTAAAAAGTGATTCATTCCAATTTGAACTTTTAAATACACATTTACACAAATTTACAATTTAGATGAGATTTAATTCAAAAAAATCTAACGAAACAATCAATCAGTGGCGGATCTAGAAATTTTCCATGGGGGGGGGCTCGGACCCCGATAGGCCCCCTGACCAATAGGCCCCATTTTTTTGAAACGTGTTAAAATGCACTTAAATACGATTTTAACGCAAAAAACGACACATATTAACACATTTCGTTGAAAAACCAATTTTTTTGGACCGAATTTTTATTGAACGTAAAACTGGATTTCAAAACACCTAAAATTACAAAACCGGCGCGCCGGCGAGGGTGCACCAGCTAGCCAATTGAAAACTAAGATTTTTGGCACTACGAACCATAAATTTACTTAAAATGTCAATTTTACCCCAATAAAACAGCTTAAATGATATATACACGTAACAGTGTATTAGCAAATAAATAGTGCACAATGCACAAATATATACATATATACGCTTTCATGAAAGACAAAAGCACGGAACAGTAAAACCATAAGGTTACAGGGGTCTGGGGGCGGCAGCCCCCAGAACAAAATGTGAGAAAAAAATTTATTTTTAGGCTGAATTTGATCAATTGGAGACGTATCGGAAACTTTTTCCTGCCAGGCTATAAAACCAAATAGAGGGGATCCTTGTGTAAAAGTTTAGTCATTGAAAGTTTCTGGGGAGGACTCTGGCGGTCCCAGACTTTGATTTTTTTGGGGGGGAGGGGGGAGGTCTGCAGAATTTTGTTCACTTTTTAGGATAGCATTTTTCAGTTTTACGCTATCTTGTTATTGCCGCGGCCATATCAAGGCAATGAGTTGAATGTGTTTGTAATAAAACCAGTGGCGTACCCAGAAAAAAAATGGAGATTTTTTCAATTTTTAGGTCGAATTTGGTCAACTGGAGACGTATCGCAAATTTTTTTCGCCGATCAATAAAAACCAATGGAGGGACCATTGTGTCAAATTTCAGTCGGAACAAATTTCGGGGGGGGGGGGGGGCGATAAGGACCTAAATAGCCCCCCCCCAAGCAACATGGAGAGGAGAGCGACCTACCTACTCCACAGCAGGCTACAAGGGCCTAAATATAGGCCCCAAAGCAACATGGAGAGGGGCCTACCTTAGTTCACAGCAGGCTACAAGGGCCTAAATACGCCCCAAAGCAACATGGAAAGGGGCCTACCTTAATCCACAGCAGGCTACAACTACAGGGGCCCAAATAGGCCCCAAAGCAACATGGAGAGGGGGCTGTCTGGTCTAGAGCAGGCTACAAGGGCCTAAATAGGCCCAAAAGCAACATCGAGAGGGGCCTATCTAGTCCAGAGCAGGCTACAAGGGCCTAAATAGGCCCAAAAAAGCAACATAGAAAGGGGCTCATCTACTCCATAGCCGGCTACGAGGGCTTTAATAGGCCCCAAAACAACATGGGGAGGGGCCTATCTAGTCCGCAACAGGCTACAAGGGCCTAAATAGGCCCTAAAACAACATGGAGAGCGACCCCCGACTCGATAGGCCCCTCGACCCAATGGGGGGGGGGCTCGAGCCCCCCCCCCCCCCCCCCCCCCTGGATCCGCCTATGCAATCAATGTAAAATAAGAATTTTAATTCAAAAAAATCTAACGAAACAATCAATGTAAAATAAAAATTATAAGAGATAAAAGTAAACAACAAAAAATAAATTTATTCGGAAACTACAACTATCGTTACGGATAAACATGAGGTTTAAAAAATCTTCCGTTTTGTTGTTCGAATTATCATAATCAAATAATATCCAGTCCAGATGTCCGTAGATAAAAAAGCTACATAAAAGAAAAATTCCACTTCGAGCTAAAAATCCTTAAAACAGTTTATAATTTCTTCAGAAAATACAATAAATTATTTGAGGTTTCGTACAACAACTGACAAAATAGTATACTCATGCAATGTTTCGCATAATTTTAGCGTCAGCGTCCACACAGGAAAAACAGCATAATATTATAAAAAGCTGTAAAACTTTGGTGCATCTTTCACAAAAATGACAGGCTCCGAAGTAAGCAGAGATACCGGCTCACGTCCTAAGTCCTATATCCGGCACTTTTCTAACAATCCGGAGCCATCATTATTCAATAGCGCCAGATATGGTATAGTGGCCCTGCGAGAATGAAGTAACTCTGAGAGCTTGTTCATTCCCACAGGGCCATTATGCCATATCCGGCACTGTTTGAAAAAAGGGTACCGGATTCTTGGGGCCAATTCCTTGACCGGATTAAAGGGTCAATTTTAATCGGACTGCTTAAAAATGCCATTCCAAAACCTCCGGATAAAACGGACCTAACTTCTAGCGCGCTGCTTTTTAATCGGACTAAACGGACTTAACTATGCACACTAATGTTAAGCGTGCATGGTAAATACGCTTAATCCAATGGTAGTTTTGCAATGGGGTCAGACCAAAATTAAGCCGAAGACTTGTTTGAACTCGTTTAACCCGATTTGCCATTACTACACCTGGGACTAAAATGAGTCCAGTCCGTTTAATCCGGTAAAGAAATAAATAGGCCCTAAGTAGTGCCAGACACAGAAGTTGGCCCAACAGCCCATTTAGCAGCCCTGCCAGTCGAAGCCGCAGCAAAGGGTGCACCAAAGTGAGGTCAGTTGGGAAAATTAGAACTGGCGCCGGTGGTAGAGATCGGGGTCGAAGTAGGAGGTGACCACGACCCGGTTGGCGAACTTGCGCCCTGTCAGCGCCTGCTGGGCCTTCTGACACTCCCCCAGCGACATGAACTCCACAAACACCTGAAACACAATTACTGATTCTGTCAAAACCATACATGTAGTTGGCGGCGGGATGGGGGGGAAGACCCCCCAAAATTCGGTCCCGGGGGGGGGAGAGGGGGGGTCCTGTCAGGGGGGAAAGTGGGTGGAGGGGCCCGGCGGGAGTGAAATTTTGACCAAAATTTGAAAAAATCGGACTTTGTTGTAGAATTTAAGCAATTTTTACTCAAATATTTTTGCAAAAATAGTAAAAAGCGGTGTCTTTTGGTCAAAAAAGCTAAAAATTACGTCATTTTGGGAGAGGGGGGGGGGGGACAAAAAAGAGACGCAGGGGAGGGGGGGTCCCACCACGGGGGGGGAGGGGTACCCAAAATTTTGGTGCTGATACAATGTTACATGCATGGTCAAAACCATCATTTCAGTCTGTTATCTGGCAAAAATACGAAATAACCACTGCACAAGCTGATCTTATACACTTAACACTATTAGCGGAGTGATTCGTTATTTTGCCGCTCAATTTTGCACAGAAGCTGACCAAAATTTGCATTTGTCCTTGACGCACTGCCCTTCAGGCAATAAGTATGAACCGGGCTGAAACGCAAGGATGAATGATTTGTAAAGCCTTAAGCTTGGCCCATAGTTGTCCTTAACAGCACCGGGCCAGCAGCAAAGCGAAACTGACAGAAGTGTGTCGGCTAATTTTTTAGCATACTATCTGGAGGTGACCTCAACTTTCGTCAGGCAATAATATGACTCAATTAATGGACAGGCAGATTTTTGCAATCGCTAAGGACAAAACAATGGGGACAAGCAAGCAAGCAAAAGATTTTATTCAAATAAACGGAAAGCAAGCAAATATATATATATATATATATATATATATATATATATATATATATATATATATATATATATATATATATATATAAGCATACATGTATGAGGGGGAGATGTGGGGGTACCCCCCCCCCCCAAAAAAAAAAAAATCCATGAGCCGGGGGGGAGGGTCCCCCAAAATTTGGGGAAAACTTAGTAAAAATGGCACTTTTTTGGGAGAATTTGAGGTATTGTAATATAGGGGGGGGGTTGTTTGGTTGGGGGGGGGGGGGGGCCCCAAAAATTTCCCCCGAGGGGCCCCCCAAAAAATCTGACCCCGTTACATAAATATAATAGCTAGCTAAGTACCTTTCCGACGCCGGGGACCTGTACGCCATGGATGGGTCGTGGGATCTCGACGGACTTGACGCTGCCATATTTGTGGCACTCTTCGCGGATGTCCTCCAGGATATCGTCGTACTCTTCGTCGTCCTGCAGCTCCTCGGCCGTCACCATGTTCATCAGGCACAGCACCTCGGTGGGCGGCCCGGCGGCGGCCGACAGCGCGGGGGTCACGCCCGGAACCTGGATCGCCACTGGCGCGTTCGCCTACAACACACACACACACACACTATACTGCGCTTGATACTAAGTGTGAAATTTCTACCTAAACACAAAATCCTTGACTTGTCAATATTGAAATATTCATATTATTCTACTTGCGATTGCTGAGCCCAGAATCAGAAACTAAATTCATCTAAAGCCTGTCTGCCTGTATAATATTATTATAGTCTGTTGCTCTGCTATGTTTATGCAAATGAGTTTCCCCCAGACGCACACTGTAGACTTGGTTCTTGGCGCCGACGCTGGCCAGTTGTACGACGAGCTTCTTGTCGCCCAGCTGCATGCCGTTGAGTCCCTGGATGGCCTGCTCGGTGAGCGCGGGGTCGGCGTACTCGGCGAACGCATAGCCCTTGCTCAGTCCGCTGCCAGTGTCCTTCACCAGGTTGAAGCCGCGCAGCTGACCGAAACTGCCCAGCAACTCTTTCACCTCAAACAACAATACACAAAAACAATAACAGGTGCAACTAGGGGCAGTAGTCATGGTCCTAGGGTCTTGTCAAATAGTATTAACCCATACACGTGGGCAGGTAGCCAGTTATGGGGGGAGTGAGCCACGGGGGGGGGGGGAGGGGGAAGGCGCGGAGCAACTTTGCGGCCCATTTCTGCCCCGTGAGCCACCATTTTGCCGTTGTGAGTACCTCAAAAACATTCTGGGGGGTGGGTGAAGCACCTGTTTAGGGAGGCCACGATGCCTTATGGGGG
>JASANF010002681.1:0-13512 GCA_030248245.1 Trissonchulus sp. WLG1_4 | reverse complement strand
GTCCGGGCCAGCTCACACACGAAACACGGTCACACATAACGGTAAGTTTACACTCAGACACACACACACAATATGTCCAAAAGAATACACGTAAGACGTGTAAATTGCTAGAGCAATTCAAATGTAAGGTCCTGTCGTTACTGTGGTAGCGACAGGAAAAACAACAAATGTTGTGTATTTATTTAGTGTAGGTTTCTTTATTTCCAAAGCACTAAACAACACTATTGTTGAGCGACATTTATTGTGTCAAAAACTAGGATGTGAATACAAGTAATTCGAGGTTTGATAAAAAACACGTAGCTTATAGAACGAGCAAAATACCACTCACAACTAAAAAATAAAACACATTAGTTCAAAAATAGTTAAAATCAACCAGTAGTTTGCTCAAACTCCCAGAATATGCTAACTGCCGATGTATCAGTTACACCAGAACTAAGTAAAAGCAATTTAGCGAGCCCGAGTGGAACGTAGTTTAACGGTTAGACACCACCACAAGTCGCGTAAAACTCAGATTCCGGCCCTCTCTCAGGTCCGCAGCTCACGTGCGGAGTCTCCAAATTCCTGCAAAACTCCAAAATGCCCAACACGAGCCAAACGGGCCAGAGTTAAATTACAACAAACGAAAATCAAAACATATATAAACAAACAAATATATAGAAAACAGAGCTATAAAATAAAAAGAGATAAAGAATAGAATAAAAAAAGATAATTCTAGATCAAGTCAGAATTGACGCGGAAAGCCCTAAGTACCTAGCTCCGTTTTAATGCGTCGGTACCAGCCACCGTTTTTTGTATAAAATCGTCTAACTGGCGAGTGGCTAACTTTGAGCCAAACAACGCACTAGTACAATCTATGATTTTGGCTGCAACTATCACTCTGGGATTAAATTATTCCCGCTAATTAATCACGCCCATTAAAAATTCCAGTTTAAAAAATATAAAAAGATAAATTATTAACTGATCTAGCTAAATTTGGGCGTTACAATGTGAATAAAAATCATAATTTATATAGGTGTTAATAGTTTTGTACGCACACGACACGTTATTACTTTACTCACTGTAAGCCAGATCGCAAGGCAGATAAAACTATTGGAAGCCATGCAAGTAATTTCGAGGACTCAAGGCTGCTACATACACAGGGCGCCGCGATGTCACGAAATGCCAAATATAAAAAATTAATAAAATTGTGTCTTGGCTAGTAGTTATGATGCCGTTATAGCCCCAGTATGTTTTGCATCAGTGACTGCTGTATTATATGTATATAATTATATGTGAAACTGCAAAATAGGCCTGTAAAAAAGCATCATTTAATTGTTTGTTACCCCGCATATAATTGCCACACAATGCGGAAGCATACTTGTTTCAAACTTTATAATTAAACTCCTTAAACTGTACCTTTCATGCGCCGTTTGCTAAATTTTTAAATGCATAGATTTATTAAACTCTGTACTTTTCATGCGCCGAAGGCAAATTTTTCAGATGCATAATTTTGCATTTTACCGTGTCACTCTGATACTACAAAAATGGATACTGATACTGATACTTGGATTTACGCGTCTAATATTGTATTGTATATATTTTTAACTGGCGTTACGATTAAACACAATCTAAGCTTTGGTCTGGTCCACCGGTCTCTGTCGTGGCAGTGGGGGGGTTGAGAGTCAATCACCGTAACAACTCATTGCCCAAGACGAATAGCAATGGTTATGTTGGCCACCTATTAAGCATTTAACTACTGTTTTTAGCACATTACAAATATTTGCAGGAAATCAATTGAAATAATCAGTGACAAAAATCTTAAAATCACAGCTTGAGATTGTTAGAAAAGCAATAATGCTCTTGTGAATGTTTTTATTTTTTAGCAAATACGTCAACAAATTCGGAAGGACGAACTGAGGACAAAGAATGATGAAGTGAAAACAGACGATGATGGCGTACTGGAGGAGGGAAGGATCCGCGAAGAACGTAACCAGAACTGATTATGAATAGTAATACTAACCCTACTGTATTGCTTATTGCATTGATTAAGCTAAGTAGTTATTTGTTTATTATTAAGCCTACAAACTTAGTTTAGAAGAATAACTAGAAAGTAAGGCTTTAGGCTTTAGGACTTAGGAAGAGAAGCTATGAAAGGAAGGTATGCCAGGTTGATGATCAGTGATCACAGATCATTGATCAACCTAGTTTGTAACAGGGTGTGACAAGTTTGGCCTAGTCACATAAACCTGTTGTGGGTCGGTCTTTGTGTACGTGTGTTTTTGTCAATTGTGTGTGCTATGTTGGCATTTAATAAACTTATACACGCTAGTCCTGGTTTTTGTCCTGTTGCCTGCATAAATCTATGTTTAGCTAGGTACCTCCTGTTACACAATCAAAGTAAAACTAAATCAGGTAGCTTTCGCATAATAAACAGGTACTGGGCTTGAGTGACATTGTAAGTAGTCATGGTCAGAAAAAGTGATAGTTCGTAAAGGTATATTATAGGTTTATTACAGTTGACGCTGCGTCTTCACGCTTCTTGTTTTGCTTAGAAGTAAGGACTTGCTACTTTACGAGTCCTCGGCATGGTTTGTAGATGAAGAGTGTAAAAAATATCCGTGCTTCGCTTACGAGAGAGGGCTTGCCAGTTCTTGGTTAGTCCATAAAGACAGTTAAAAGAACATCACAAGGGCTGCAGCTGGCATTACACGAGTAACGGGTATACAAGACAGTATAGGGTATAAATTGTAAAATATGGTATAGTCCCATTTTGCAAACTAATAGTCAAGGGATTAACTTTTTCGTTTAACTTTGCACCCTAACGATTTCACTTTGCAACCTTGTTTACTTTGAACTATATGTTGAGTAGTATACATATACGTGTATATGTTCTATGTTTCATACATTACATGCGTGTATTAAGGGGGATGGGGGACCCCCCCCCCCCCCGACAGAATCGAGGGGTCGGCGGGAGGGTCCCAAAAATTTGGACAAAATTTATTAAAAATAGTACTTTGAAAACATTTTACAACATTTTTTAGGGTATTTTTTGTCGATCAGGGAGAGAGGGTGTCTACTATTTAGTATTTTTAGCGATTAAGCTAGTTTAGGCATTTAGAATTTTTATTATTAGACCCTGTGTGCATAACTGCATTGTACAATAGAAATTGCCAAAAAACGTGGGGAAGGTTATGCATTCAATTCTTTTAAAAGTATTGTACAAAAACAGAGCCCATAAAATGTTGACCTTGGTCTAGGAACGCAATAGTTTCATAATTAGTAGGCACATAATTACGTTTATCAAACTTAACTTTTTGTGCACTGAACAGTAGAACCATTTCACTTTTCACGGTATACTGTAGTTTGCCCGCCTTTTATTGCCCCCGTCTTTAGTGACAAAATATCAGCAACAGCTGCTGAGTTTAATGTCAACAAAACGGTGCAAAGTGGAATCGTCAGCGTGCAAAGTGAGATAGGGTGCAAAGTGAAATACAATCTAAAATATGAGCTAAGTAGGAGCTCAAGAGAGTTATAAATGTATTTGTGTTGACTTTGCTAATAGCACGAGTTTCGTTATAGCACACCGAAGACCCATTATAGCACAACAGAGTCTCGATATAGTACAGCCGAGTCTCGTTATAGCACGACCTGGACCCATTATAGCACAACTAATTCATTTTTAGCAAACATTTAGTATTTTGTAAAGGAATTAAAGTTTCGTAATATATACGTACATATATAGGCACCACAGTTTATAAATTATCTTCTTTCACTCATTCATTCACCATCATTCTCATTCAATTGTCAGTGTTGTAAAACAGCATCAGTGAATTCAAACATTGCTGACCTTTGACCTCAGTGTCCAAACTCAGGTGTCCAATTGATAAAAGTAGCGAGTCCAAACAAGTATTGAAATGTGGGTGGCAACAGTATCACACATAGGCGCCAAAATTCCTTGGATTCATTCCGCAGTACTGCTTTGTCTATAATGGCTGCTGATTTTGGTGTTGCCACTTACGGTCTATCTAAGTACAGCAAACCTATAGTTGTTGGGAACAGGACCAATCGCCCAAAATTCTGTGTATACTTTTTCTACAAAGAAAAATGATTCAATCATTCATGTTTTGTATTCAAATTTAGTAAAAGTTTGAGCTAATTTAGTTAGAAGAACTAGATACGGTATCCAATTTTATAATATGGGTTTAAAGTGTTCTTATTGTATTAAATCTTAATAAACATTAGCTATTACGAGACTAAGCTGTGCTATAACTAGACTCGGCTGTGCTATAATGAGACTCAGCTGTGCTATAACGAGATTCGGTCGTGCTATAATGGGTCTTCGTGCTATAACTGAACCCCGACCCCATTCGTGCTATAACGAGGCTCAGCCTGCACCTTAGGCGTTTTGCAAACGTCGCAATGTTTGCTCTTTGAAACTTTGGAATGCTACTCATGCCAAAATATTTTTATAATCACCGAGACCAAACGTTTCGTTCAGGATCAATTAGTTACCACTAATAAACTAAATAAATTAGAAAAATTATTATTTACATATTCACACTTTTTTACATTTTTCATTGTTTTCACTTGTTTAATTTCAGTTAAAGTACTTCATTTAGATATGCATATTTTGTATTAAAATTTTTTGGACGTATCCAATAATTAAATATAAGCAATGAGCAAGTAAACTCAACATTCAGCATGCTCTTATATGAAAATATTCGAGTAAATTTGCAGCTAGATCCTGATACAGCTGCTCATAATTTGTCTTTTGCTCGTCATTTTCGCAAAACTTTATCGCGCAAGCCGACAAAGTTGGCTTTGCTTCATTTCAGTTTTGTTTACATTTTCTTTTTCGTTTGGGTTCATTTTAGTGTCAACTGAAAAAAAAACGTAGCTGTAATAAATGCATGCTACAATAAATGTTAAATAAATTTAAATCTGCGAGCCTTGATTACTTATTGTTGAATGTTAGATTAAACAATGTATATTATGTAACCATACATTACTAGAACAAATTTTGTGGATTCAATCAATGCGATCACACAACGATCACTTACGAAACTATAGGTTTCTATTCAAAAATTGATTATATGTACAAATTACAAGTTCTGTCAGCAGTGATTGTAGCAGTCACTGATGTTAAACATACTGGGGCTATAACGGCATCAGAACTACCTTGGTTTGTTTTTGCGACTGTGAAAAAGAGTAATTTTGAAGATGTATATGTCTCTACTAGGTATGTATAAAACCAGCCTCCCTTAAGGTGGCGCTCCGAATAACTGACTTTGGGCAGTAAAAGTTTTCAGTCACGTTTTCAGGTCTTTGTTCTTGAAGAAAGGTTGTTCAGCAGTGAATTAGCTTTCGTTTGATGTACATAACATGTAGTTATGTTGAAATAAATTTTTGGACCTGAATTTTGATATGGCAAAATCTTCAAATCGATTTTCCGAAAAATTGTATATGGCTTTTGTTACTTTTGATAACGGTTTTCCGCAGATAATAGGTGACTGCAACTTTTTAACAAGCAGCACTTTTATGCAAAATTTATTGAGTTTTGATCCACGGCCACAGCAGCATTGTAGTCTTGACCAACAGTAGTAGTTTTTAGTACAACTGTATAATCGGTAGAAAAGACATCAGCTAGAATAAATCCCTTCTAAAGAAGTTTAACCTGTCGCTCACATTTTTCAAGTTTCAGAAAGGTTTTTTGGTATTTTTGCAAAATAGTTTTTAAATTTTATCACGAATGAAGTTATATACAATATATAATAGTAGGGTAAATCGGGGTAATACGGTCACCTAGGGTAATACGGTGACTTTTGACTTTGACCGCCTGAATACTGCGAACCAATCAACGAAGTGGGTTGGTTCTTTGCAAAAAAATACCTGAGCTATCGTAGATATGACTGTCAAAATTTTGGACTGAAATGTGTAACATAAGCAATTTAATTGCGGGACGCGTAAATTTACTTCGATTTCGTGAGTTTTGGCAAAAATCAACGTCGGAAAAAAATGTAAAGTTTGACAGGCTGAATATTCTGCTATAAATAAGCTATTGCTATAGTTTTTACACTGTTAGAAACACGAGTTACTGGACTATACGTGACGTAAGTTTTAAACCGGAGAATTTAGTTAATTATGAATTATTAATACCCAACGCAGGTGACCGTACAACCCTAAATTGACCATAATACCAGATAAAGTTTGACGATTAATACCTTTTGTTTTACAAAGAGTATTAACTTTATACTTGACAAGTATGCAGGTCTTAGGGACTAGTATTGATGCTGTAAAAATGAGCTATCTACTTTTTACCAGTAAAAAATTACATGGCGGTTCGGGTAATATGGTCAAAAAGGGGCAAATTTCTGCCCATATTACCCCGTTTTACCCTATGTACTATGTAGAAAATAAGATGTTTCTTTTAAAAAAAAGAGGCGTAGAGGATCTAGCCTGGGACTTTTGTGTGGACTAGGAAAATGCTAAACACTACACCACAACCCCCAAGTCTTGTAGCCCTAATTAATTATTATTACTCAATTAAACGACAAAACTTGGTCGGCACTTTTCTCACGTGGCCAACCGGATACCAAATGTAAACAGAAGCCTCTAAGCCCGTCTCACTAGTTTATAGTAAAAGTGAATAAGTAGTTTGCTAAGTGGTACTCGAATAATTAGGTACCAAAAAACCGTTATGCCAAAATATGATTAGGCAAGATTTTGTGGTTAGTGAGTTGTTGTCAAACATATTTGAAACTACCGTCAAGGTGTGTTTTACTTAATTTTGAGACGAGTTTGTTTGTTGTTTGTTTGTTTGTTTGTCATTGTTTGTGTGAGCGTGTGTGTCTTTATTGTGTATGTATGTACGTACTTGGCAACGATTACCTGCCTGCTCCATTTGCGTAACTATGTATCCTCTACCGACAGTTTTTGCATAAAGAACACAGAAATTTGACGAAACGTGTCACGACAGTGTTTCGTGGAATATTCATTAGCGCGTCGAACGGAAGCCAGGAATTTTGAACTTATGGCAACCATGCCATCACACGGCTATGGAGTCCACAGTATGGGCGCCGTTGGCTACGACATGGTAGCTTAAGCGGCTGACCGTAGGTTAGCTGCTGTAAATTATTTTGCTGTATCTCGTTCGGCAACATGTACTCAATGTGTACAGTTTTGCATTACAATGATCAATTTTGAACTCAAGTTGTTCACAGTGAGCACGTTTCAACTCTTAGGTAGGAAAATTTTAGCAAAATAGACGCACTGTTGGCTAAGCTTAGGACTAACATTTGACAAGTGTATGTAATACGTTGGCTTCAAAAAATTTTATATTCGAAGAATATCCTCAGCACTGCAAGTACGTCACACCGCAATCTGTCTAAAACAAGTTTAACCTTACTCGCAAAACGTGCTTGTTGATAATCAAAGCCCCAGTTAATAAAAAAATTATGTTCAGGGCTTTAAAAATCTTGAAAAACGCCTAATTTGGCCATTTCGGCCCTACAGTAAGTTAGCTACCAGCAACAAAACTAAGCCAGTTGGCTGGCCGGCTAGGCCAGCTCACACATAATAGTAAAATGACACATAAACACGCACACAAATTCGTCACAGCGAATACACGTAAGACGTGTAATTTACGTAGGGCAAAACAAATGTAAAGTCCTGTCGCTACTGAGGTAGCGACAGGAAAAAGTCGTTTGTGTAGGCAAACATTTGTAAAAAAATTTTCAAATTACGTTGAGCGATATTGACAAAAATGCACTATTTTTAAAGCTAATTTTTCGTTAGCTACTTTTTGGCTTCTCCAACTTTTCTCAATGGTTATTTGCATTAAAAAATACGCTCTATTTTTTGACACTGTCGTTTGTGTGGGCAAACCTCAGATTTTTCTGATCGGCAATAGCCTTTTTTTAATAGTGATAGCTCTCCTCCATGTCGTTTTTTAATTGTGAAATTTGACTTAAAGTAAGAAAATAAGTAGATTCAGGTGTACCTTCTTCGAAAATGTTGATTTCTGTTTTTGGTAAAATTCTGCAGCGATTTCAAGTTGACCAATTTTAGAAAAACTAGTGTATTTTGAGCCAAAACAAATGGATTATATTTAGAAGAAAAGATACACCTCGGCAACATAATTACCTACAGTTTAAGCTATAGATCGTAAAATTTGAACAAAGTTTCGCTCAGTTATGCCGTTTAAAAAATTATGCGTATTTAGCGAAAACAGAAATTTTCAATCGGTGATAAAAGATCAGAACAAGGCAACAGGCACGTGAAACTTACTCAGAAACAGAGCTCTGTAACAGGCTTCAATATATTTAAACGAAATTCATTCTAGCTAGAACCTACGTCGACTTATAAGATAATAAAGTTATGGAAGTAATTCGGAGCGCCACCTTAAAGGGTTACCCTTGAAATACAACAAAATGCTGCTCTTATACTGCATGACTGGGCCATAACTGCTCTTATGAATCCACTGGGTTTCCTTGTCTAAAATGCTGCAAAATTGTTTTAAAAATGTTTAACGGCTCGTTTGAATTGTTTGGCGTTATCACAAATAATCTATTCTAACTCTATTAGTCTCTTTCTGAAGCGGCGGAGACAAAAAGTTTGCCTGGCGGCCATATCGGTTACTAAAGCCTGACCAGAAACTGCTGAGCCCCGGGACAAAAAAGAAACACGC
Organism: Trissonchulus sp. WLG1_4; assembly: GCA_030248245.1. NCBI lineage: Eukaryota > Metazoa > Nematoda > Enoplea > Enoplida > Ironidae > Trissonchulus > Trissonchulus sp. WLG1_4. The sequence continues at coordinate 4,847 of JASANF010002681.1, read as the reverse complement.
GATTCAATTACGAAAAAAACTAATTGCAAGCGACAAGAGTACTCAGCGAGTGCTCACAAAAGTCACGCCACTGTTTTGTCTCAGAGTTCAATCAATTTCTGGGCAGACTTTAGTTCAACATACATAAATAGTTACTTGATTCAACTAAAGCCCTTAAGTAAAAGTAGAAATGCGTTCTACATTTTATTTTTTTACTTATGCATTCTATCCATAATTGATTAATAACCCAGCAATTTTAACATAGACCTCAAGAATTAAAAAGGAATGAAGTTTCAACCAAAATGTTGCCCCAATTATTTTATTGCTCCAATTATTTTATTATGTCTTTGAATGAAAACACAAACAACAAACGTTTGTTTGATAATAAACATACATAAAAGGCAAACCTGCTAACTAAAAACAATAACTAAAACTAAAAATAACAAAGCAAAGCGGTGACATCTCTATACTTTGACTTTATCCAAAAAAATTGCCAAAAACATTTGTTGAAGTTAAAGCTTCAAAAACTTTGAAAAACAAATTCTCGTTTGTCACGCAATTAATTTGCCTTGTACATAGCTTTCTAATGCCTTAATTAAGTGTAAACTGTGTATTTAGCCAAGCCTATTTCTGTCATATTACACGTTTAAGTATGATACCAGTTTTACTAGCACTTAGTGATGGTGACCGGCCGCGTAAGCCGCCGACCGGCCGGCCAGCGGCCGGTCGGCAGGGAAATGCCGGAGCGGCCAAATTTTTGAACAAAAAACCATTTCATGCAAATCCAGAGTGTCATTTTGGCATAATTCAGCCTGCCGGATTGTTATGCCGGCCTGATTTTGTCAATCAGTCGAATCTGGCTGGGCCGGCTGGTGTTTGAACCGACCGGCCGGCCGGTTGATTCTGGCCGGCCGGCTTTTCCCGGCCGGTCGAACATTCCGGCCGGTCACAAACACTACTAGCACTGGAAAAAAAACAGTAAAAAAGGAAAAAGCAGTAAAAAAACCTACCCTCGCGCTGATAATTCGCTACAGAAGCAAAACACAGTCTTTATATTTTTAAAGAAACGCCGATTCTGGTAACATTTGTACGATTTTGACAAACTTTTTTCAACCCGAACGTATGCAACATGCAATCCCTCATTTCTTCGTTTTTCGTAAAATAAATAAAAACATTATTAGCTGAATTAGCGTTGATTAAAACCCCACAAACCGAGGCTAAAATACCATAAGTGCTTTTTGTAATAAAACCGCCTAAAAAAAGCATCAGAAAAAATGGCACGGTGTAGAGGAAAAAAGTGCAAATTATAATAATGGATAAAGTACGCGTGACTTTTAGTTGTCTTGCTTTGTTGCGTTTCATAGTTTCACTTAGACCATAGTCACTACCGCGTGTTATATACAAACTCAATAACGCTATACAGTATACAAGCACGGAAGCAAAACCGCAAAACATTTGCGTCCCCATTACAAACCTATCAACGTCAAAACGTAGCCCAAACGGGATGACACACAAATTTGGAACAATAGTTAATCGTGGCAAATTAAACGTAGTGACGTAAGCAAACAGCGTAATTGCTAAAGCTAATAAAAAAATGACACCGCAGGCACAAAAAATTCTAGAAGATGTTATTTTACAATAAGACACTATACTCATGCAGGCAATACATCTGTCAACCGAAATCAAAAGTAGCATCCCGGTTACCAAATGGGACCCGAAAAGGTAAAAAGGCATCCCCAAGGAGGTTATACAGTGCCATTTCGTCACAATATCGTACAGTCCGCCGATTCTCACCAAATTCAGTCTTCGGACGGCCGATAAAAACGATCCGATTCCAAAAGTTAGCTCCGCTATCGCTAACCCAGCCGGCAGACAGTATTCTTTCCGTTGCAATGCTTTGTTACACCAAATTACGGCTAAAACCGCGACGTTACCGCTGACCTGAACAAAACCCTCCGTGACGTAAATGGCGTAGAACACAATGAAATGAGTCGCAACAGATTGTAGTGTTTTGTTGGTTTGATTATCCATACGGTTTTAATTAGTCAAGTATATACTTTGATCAAGTTTTGTTAACCAATGGTTGGTCTAAAGTTATTACCGGTTTAAACTTAGAGTTGAATATATATTGTAATTTGACGACTAAATAAGTTGCAGAGATATTTTTAAGGAAGAATTTAATTTAACAAAACCTCTGATGCTTCTTCATACGTCAAAACATAAGTCTGACTCCGACTTGTGACTTTACAAATTGATCCTGCCAGGAATACTATATTTATAGTCTAACCATGATATGACTAACTTAATTAATATCAACCTGAGAGATAAAAATAAATCTTAATTTCTACAGGCAATTAGATTTTTGCAGATTTTTTGTCACAAAACCTAAGGCAAAAATGATCTATTTCCAGCTATTAATTGACCTTTTGATGTCTAAAATTTTATTTTAGAGCTCATTGTGGAAAAACTGTAAATTTACACAGTAAATTAATTAGTGACGCTTTTCTCCTTGTTTTTGTAGATACACACAATTGGACCTTATGTCACAATCAGCAGGTATTGCTTGCACTTAAAGGAAAGCGGACAGCGCTCTTCATGCGTGAACAACCGTAATAGCATATGTTGAAAGAAAGAGCATGCCCCAATTTATAAAGAAGAAAGAAATGGAGGCACCGGGAATCGAACGCGGGCCGCCTGCTTCGAAGTCAAGCATGCTAACCACTACACCACAGCCCCCATTTCTCATAGGCCCTAATTCTCATTTACAACACATACACATTTATATTTAGATTTGACTCCTGAAAAACTTTTTCTTGATCGGAAGACTTTAGTTTTCAACCTGTGTTTAAACAATTCACGTCCCAGATGCAAAAATACGGTACTGTTAGCCTTATCATTCAGTATTGTCATTTAGTTTTTCATACAACGTCAGTGCGTTTTTGGGCAGCTGGGCTCGTTTTGTGTTTCTGTAGCAATATTGTTAAGTTAAAATTATAAGAACTACGTATACTAAAGTCTGACAAAAATAGATCCGCCACTAACTTATTTTAGTGGCATGACTTCTGCGACTACTTGCTGTACTCTTGATAGTCAAAATCTATTCTTTTCGTAACGAAATTAACGTGTTTTGTTTTCTCGAGTGGTGCAACTTTTTTTGTCAGACTTATACCGTCTTCCTTAAAGTCGGCCTCAAACCCCTTCAATAGGAGAATTTGGAAAAGTAGAAAACGTAAATTTATATGCGAAAACCTAAGAAACTATGACAACTGTTGTGAAAAGTTTTATTGGTGATTGATGGGTGATCATCACGCATACGCTTACGGGAAAAGAGTAGTTAACAAATTAACACGAAAACATCACAGCGGAAACAAACAAACTATAATTAGATAATAATTCTAAAAGCGATACAAATGTACTCATTATGCACTCGTTAACACGGTTCATAGTTGTCCGTAAGGGCTGTCCGGATGTCCGGAAGCAAATCGAATTCAGTTCCACTTTCGTTTGTGTCCGTAAGCAATTGGCCAATCAGATTGCAGCCTTTATAGGCACGTGTCGTGCGTGCACATTAAATTCCTCCGCTCATAGTAAAATAATGGGAAATTGTCGTAATTTTCGCTCAACAGCTTGCTTTTTCATGTGTGAAGAACTTTTTTATTGATTTTTCTAAACTTGCGTTCACACGTCTGCTGCGCAGAAAAGGTGTTGGTGTTATTTTATATGCATACGCATTGTCCGTAGAGTGTCCGTAGCAGTATGAATTAATGCTGCTGATGGACACGGACACGGACAAATATTACGGACAGCCTTCCGGACACGGACACGGACTCGGACACGGACAACTACGGACAGTTCCGCATTACTATGAACTAGGTTTTCATCGAGTTTGGAGGTACATTTTGTGTGGACACAGTCTTACCACGACTTTTGTTGTTGTTGTTTGAAGTTGCTACTGAATTATAGTTTTTGTACCGAAAAATACCCAAAATAGCTTGCTCGCCATATCCGTATTTTTAACAAGATAAATTATAATATTATTAGCGTAGTTTATGTTGATAGTGAACCATAATACTGGACTTAAAAATTGCTTATTAGTGATGTTCAGAAAAAAATTCTCAACTACGTACAAGTATGGGCACAGCTTGAAAGAAAAAAGTGCAGCATTACAACCAACAGTAACATTTTGGTCACTTTGATTTTCCGATCTCTATTTTGTTTGATCAGCTCAGAACTGCTGCTGAAGGGTTTGAAATACCAAAACAACAAAGCGAGAAGATAAATCAGTACACTCAGAATTCTTGTTACGGTTTGTAGTTTACATCAAAATAGGTGAATACATACGAGTCCATGGAATTTTTTTGTGCCCACAATATACTGTATTTTTCCTTCCCGACTTAACATGTAGGTGCTATATACCAACCCCGTGACTGTTACAACAGAGCAACTGTATACAATAGCCCCACACGCAGTAGTTTTTTGCTAGTGATTTTCATATAAGCGATCGGACTGTAGCAAGCCACGCAGCGATCGACCGAAATCAAGATGAGCATGGGGTTTGTGATGTAGACGGTTAGTGACCAGACCAGCGACTGAATCCTTAGGCGACAGTACCACTTGGTGACCAGCACTAGGTGTCGCCCCAGCAGGATCAGAATGGACCTGGTGACCTCGCCGTCAACTGCCCCATGCCCATTAGCAGGTCCCCCACAGCCAGCATGCCGGGCAGGCAATACTCCTTGCAGTGCAGTCGTCTGTTCACCACCATGGCCAAAATAATCAGCATGTTCCCGATGATTTGGATGACGCCTTCAGCAATATAAATACAATATGATCCGAACAGAATTTTCAAGCCGTCTGACCAAACACCA